>OMKZ01002313.1:1202-11956 GCA_900302535.1 Neoniphon sammara | reverse complement strand
TTAAAATAATTTGAATATAATAATAACTTGAAGTCAGTGGGCTTTTGTATCTAAGTGAAGTGCTACACAGCCCTTAAAAGGCTGACAGCTAGTATATATGTCTATCAATCAAAACAAAGCATCATTTTTGGTATTCAGAATGATAATACTGTGCCGTATTCATCCTGCTGTTATGCATCATTGAGCAGCTGCCAGCTGTGTTTTTGAATGATTCATAGGAGTGGGTGAAGTTTAAGAGCTGTCTTGTTTTTACTGCGCGGATGTAAAAGCAGCGCAGGAAGTGACAGGAGAACACAGACAGTGAAGGAGAGAGGGACGAGACGTTTGGAGGACAGCACTTTGTCTTCCTTTGAATCTTTTGCTTCTCTTTTGTCCCTCCCTGCCACGCCTCCAGAGGTCGCCTTGGCAACATGTTTTACTGCTGGCTGCCTTATAAATACAGCATTGGCTCCTGTAAAGCTGGATAGCTGTACACACTAACAGTCAATGCCAAGGATACAGGGAACAGCTTCAAGTCAAAACTCAACTAGGAAGAGGTGCAAAGGGGAATGAAGTACGCTTTAACTGAATATTTGATATTTATATCCATCAGTTTCTTCAAGGAATAGATCATAACCAACTTTTCCACATGCAAGAAGGACTACAAAACAAAAGGAGGCAAAACAACAGATAATACTAATCTGATCACATTTTTCAGCTAAGTGTGGATGGGAATCTGCTTCTGAATCAAAGAAAAGATGGATGAAACTCATCATAGCAGAAGGAGGGAGGACAGGCTTCTCAACATGTTGGTCGAAACCATTAAGGGGCTTGAAGCTGTCAGATGCTCCAGGGATGAGGGACTGGTGGGGAAAAGAAGATGCACAGCAGAGGAACCATGTGTAGGCGAAGGAGGGCAAGCAGACCCAGGCAGTGAAGAAAGGACAGTTAATCCACCGGGGATTGTGAGGAGGGATGAGGGGGTGAGGGGAGGAAGAGGGAGTGCTGAAGAAGACGAGGGGGAGGAGAAAGAGTGCAAGCAGAAGATACTGGGAGTGCTGAGGGAGCTGAGTGTTGTTCATGCAGACGGGGTGTCATCATGGAGAGAAACACTGAGTGCTTCAGCCTGCATGTTCACCTCTTCTCCACCAGGGGGCAACGATGATCAACAACTTCCCCCTGGAACAGGTTAATGCATGCCTCTCTCACCCTTCTGGTGAAGTTATTCTGAATTCATACAGGCATGCAATAGCCTGTTTTATTTTTTATTTATTTATTCATTTTTTTGCACATTAGTTAACCCATAAAGTCTAATTTTCCCTTTAATTTCCCCCTAAGTAGCTTCAAAGCTAGAAATAAAACTTTCTGCCATATTGTGCTACAGTGTCACAAACATATTCTGTATCTGCTGGTTGCAGCCCTTCACTGAAGCTTCATCACACTTATATTAAGTGAAATATCCAAAGCCAAAATGCCATTGTTTAAGGCTGCATGATTACATCAAATAGAGTAGGCTTGTGCATCATTTTATACACATTTCCCTGTAATTCAGTAGGACATATGCAGTATCTTTGGAAACCTTTTGATCTCCACTAGAATTTAAAATAAGGTTCTGCAGGTTTGAACAAAGCTGTGCAGCAGTGACAAACCCAACCATGAGTGCAGCAGAGGAGAGGTTGAAGAGATTAACAAATAAACATACTGCATGACAATGCACTGTATGTGTCTCATTTGTCTTACAAAATTTTGACCTGATATTTAGTATTGAATACCATATGAAAAAAGTATTGCATTGTAGAAACAATAAACAGTTTAGTGAAGATCACAAGATAACTATTAACTCCAATGCCATGATGCATGATTATTGTACTAAATGTGAGTTTATGTGCAAAGACTGCATTGTTTTTGATAAAATGCAATTATGCCATATCTGTTTTGTTTCAGATAATTCAGAGCCTAAGATTAAGTCTTTTTTGGACCCCTTCAATAATACTCTTCTGAGTATTGTAGAGGACATAGAAACTATTATGGACAGACTGAATGCTATCATTTCCAAATTGGACACAGAAATAATTAGATTATGTGCAGAAGAATCCTCAGCCGTGGATGCAGACACAGCACCAGACATAAAGCAGCCAGACAGTGCAGCACTTGAAGAAACCAGAAACTCTCCCAGCTCAGTGACACCAGAGGACACCAGCCGTCACTCAGACTCCCACGATCCTCTCGGATCTGGCTCCGGGCTTAAGCAGGAGGTTTACGATGGAGGTGATCAAGGCTATACAAAGCCATCAGAAGATGCTCACAAGCGACTGGACATCGAGAGAACATCAGATTCCAGTTTTGGCAGCTCTGACTGCAGTGATGGGGCAGAGATGGGACCGGGATTAGAGGTCCAAGGAGGCCAAGTGACTGATAATCAGCGTGTTTCCCCAGAGAGCGACACCAATTTCCTGGAAGAGACAGAAAAGGACAGAGAGAGGGAAGAAGCCAAGGGAAAAGAGGAGACAAACACTCAGTGGGTCACAGTAGGGTGAGTTAATGAAATCTACTTCAAATCACTTTAGTTAAGCCCCCGAAGTGTGACATTTTGAGAATTAGGCTAATGAAAATACTTCACATTTGTACATAGTTAACAATAAAGTAACTGTGCTACCACTGGTGTTGACAATAGGAAATGTTCTATGACATTTTCATAAGAGGGATTTTTAAGACAGAGAAGCATGTGAGTGCTAAGCAAACAGGACATCGGTGCTCACTGTCTCCTCTCTCTCCTGGGGCCTGCTTGGGAGTCTGGACATGATTTAATTCCTTCCCCTCATTTCTCCTGCTCACTGATACAGAAGCAAACTGTCCACACGCTTTATCATAAGGTGCACTTGTTTGGACTGCCCGGCCTCCCTGTGGCCAGCTATTCCATATAGTTCACTGCCAGGTCAGTGCGCGCGTTTGTCCAAAAGCTAAGCTAATCAAGAAGATTCAGATCACTGAGAGAGGCCGAGTCTGGGAGAAGCTGATATTTATGGAAATATGCATGATATAGCATCTTAGGAATTCTTAAAATGGCCAAACATTTTTCTATGTTGTCACAATGGAGAAATGTAGCTCACAAAAAGACACTAAAAATGATCATATATTCCTAATCATAATAACAAAGCAATGTAGATTTTTTTATGCAGCATGTTGCCTCCTATGGAGAGGAATTCAGGTCACATTGAAATGCGGTCATTTCAGTAGAACAAATTCAATGCACACAACATTACTTTTCATTAATAATATGCAGAAAACGTGCCAAAAATGAAAAGCAAAATTTTCATTACATTGTTTTACATCTTACTTCATCTATACCCTGAAGAATAATGAGTAGAGATTTGCATTTAAAAAAATTAAATCCTGTGATAATTGAATGCAAGCCACCTTGAAATGCAGTCCACTCAACTGTAATGCATCTGACTGTGATGCTTTAAATGTGAGAAAACTAAAGGCAAACCACATCACTGCATTTCTCCAAAAGCTGGCAGTCTTCATTTCATTTCAAACAAAACAATGCAGCAATCAAGACAAACTGTACATCAACCACACGACACTGAATTTGTGTCGTGTGGTTGAGGTTACAAATGCACAGAAGGACCGGGTGGAAGTAACTTATTACATTTACTCATGTTACTGTAATTGAGTAGTTGTTTGTTTACTAGTATTTTCTGAGTAATTTTACTTTCATATTGAGTATATTTTTGCTGAGGAATTGTACTGAGATACATGTAGCTACAAACTGTAGGCTTTCTATAAGCATAAGAAACTGGGCCATCATAAACGGTTGTTTTTACAGTGAACAGCCAGGCAGCAGGATTAGAACACAAATATTGCTTCACTTTGTTCATGCACTTTTTTGTAATTTCCAAATTTCAGTTGAAATGATCTAGTTTGAACTTTGTGCTCTCACCTTTTTCACTGAACTGCACGGGAAAGATCACATCGAACAAAGTTATTGTTTGTTAAAGCAACTTTTACTCCAAGTACATTTAACCTACTATTTAAGTACATTTTAAGTACATTTTTACAGTCGTGTTACTTTTTAAGTAAAATTTCAGCAGAGTAACAATACTTCTACTTAAGTAGCAATGTCTAAACCCTGTTCCAGCAGTGTTAATGGATCGGATTCATTAGCAGTCCATGTGTAAGCCCTGTAACCTGTTTACCCTTTGTATATGTTTAACAATGCCTTTGTTTTACTCTATAATAATGACAAACACCTCAATGCAATTGCAATACAATGCATTTCATAGGCTCACAGGGCAGCTGGAGGACAGCCAATCAGATGAGCCTCATGTTTGCTACATCACAGCGCCTGCAGGCGTTTCTGAGGCCATGAAGTGTGAGGTGGCCGACACATTGAGCTCCCTGATGGTGATTGGCTCGGAGGAGTTGGTCAGCAGGGTGATCAGGGTCACAGTTCAAGACGGAGGCAGCTTTCATTTCCCAGTGACAGTTGTGGTACCTTTCCGGGCACGTTACCGTGGCAACTACAGGGACGTCATTGTCAAGGTGGTGGATGGAGAGAAGAGGGCGAGCTACATCATTCCCATAACAACAGAAGGCACATATGGAGGGCGGAGGGTGAGAGGGCGCTCGCTTGCAATGTGAATTTATGAATGTTATACAAGTGCAATAGAGGGGGAAGCAAAGCAGTTTCTAAATGAAGGTAGTGGGTGTGAATCTTTGGCTTAACAGAGATTCAGTTTGATTCACAATCAACTAATTGGTGATTTGAGATAAGAATGATTTTCTTTTTGGGGCGGTTCAATTTGATTCAAGTTTGTAAACCACAATGATTCGATTCAGTACCTTTAGTAAAAATGTTATATCCATTTAAGAGTAACTAAACCCCAAACCAAAATATGTGTGAAGCCTGACCTCTAATGGTGAAAAGTTGGGTACCTGGTCTTTTGTGCCAGGTGATGTCATCATCCATAGTACAACAGGTTGTATTATGAGCCATCTGTACCACCTGAGTATATCAGGTGTTGACATCACCGGCCACCAAAGACCAGGCACCCTACTTTTTCCACCAGTAGAGGTCAGGCTTCACAGAGATTCGGATTAAGGATTTAAATACAGACAATTGCAGATCATAGTATTCTGTTAGATCTTTTATTTTTTATTTTTTTTAGAATCATGAATGATTTGATTCAAAGCATTTCATATCAATTCATATTCATTCCATTTACTTTGATGCTGCTGATTTGGCAGATATTGTGATCGATACGATCACAATATCGTGATCGTATCGTACATATCTGATGTTCATTAGTCAACATTATGTCAAAATGATTGCTTGGTAAACTAATGTACAAGTGAAGATCACAAGATAGCTGTTATTTTCATGCTAGCAACCATTTATAAAGACAGTAAGTGGCAAAATATCTCATTTGTGCAGACTGTTTTTGTCTCTGTCAGGGCTCATTTGCAGAGGTGAAGGTTTACTCCCTCGGCCTGTTTGCAGTGGTGTCCTGTCTGAGGAGAGAGAGCTACGCTGTTCCCAGGAGGGGCTCCTCACTCAAACTCCCAATGGACCCTCGCGTCTGTCTGGACTACCTCCCAGGATCCTTCACTGCTGCTGTTATCGCCCAGGCCATGGTGAGAGATGACTCATCAATGTGCAGATACCTCAATTGCTACCCCTCTCAACCATGTCAGCCAATTGCCTCATATCGTGAACGTGTCATATGCCTCATTTGATCTTGATTTGTAAAATGTTAGAGACAAAATATAATGCAGTTAGGAGAATTACACTGGAATGAAATATTCATAAATATCAAACCGGAGCTGCAGTACTTGAATCCAGCAGGGTTTTATGACGGAGGTATTAGTCTTGTCATAAACCTAATTCATCTTGGTTTTGGCTAAATTTAAAGTATCTGCACAACAGCATCGCTGAACATAACATTTATGATAAAATAAATAAAAACAATATTTTGGCCTCAGCTGGTCTTAGTCAGATCAGGAAATTGCATTGTATGACTGAAATGCTTCGTAAAGGTTTTGTATGCACCTACTTACAATAAAAAATAGAAAAGTTAATGGAAAAGAAAAGACAAGACAAGAAAAAAATACACTGAAACATAAGAGAGGATGCAAGATATACAAGGAATACATATTGCAGCCATAATCCCGTAGAAACCATAGCGTTTCTGTTCATCAAAAATGCATGCTTTCATGATTTCTTCTCTTCTTGAAAATGCCTGAAAATGTGATAATTTCTAAGGGATTATGGCTGCAATATTTGTATTCCTTATATATCTTGCATCCTCCAGTAAGTTTTGGTGTCTTTTCATAGATGCACAAAATGCCTTAATTTTTGGTGAGGAACACAGCTTTATTTCACCAAGTGTTCAAAATTACCTTAAAAGTCCCTTTGAAAGGGCTTGTAAATATGTGAAATTTCGACAACATGCATCAATTTTATCTTACATCAGATAGAAAACATAATGATATCACCACTATTCATGGCTCTTCCCCTTCATCTTTATTGTAAACTTGGTAATGCAGTAATTATAGCTTCACACATTCAATTTGCTCTGCAATAAATAAAGTAATTTTGAGGGCAATCTCGTTTGGGTTTGAGGAGCTTGCAAAACACCTTTGTAAATTTGAGAGTTACTCTTTGAAAGAGAACTCAATGCTCAAAATATCAAAGTTTTATCAAAGAGTGAGGGGAAAACAGAGCCGCAAAGAAAAAGAAACATGGAGTGTAAATGAACATAGAGATAGATAGATAGAGAGAGAGAGAGAGAGAGAGAAACTGCTTAGAATTCAGACTTCAGTTTTCACAGATGTTTGCTGTGATGAAGAAAAATGAACAGCTGTGTACAATATCTGAGTTGACTCGACTCCAATCATCTGTGAACTAAATTCAGCACGGCAGTTTGTTGCTTGATCTCATGTCAAAAAACTGACAGCGCTCTCCCTGCGTGATTTTCTTTGATAGTACAGTGACCTGCCTAGACATCCTAACAGCTTGACAGAACTATTTTCATAATATATCGCAGGTCTGCGTGTAAATTGAAACACAAAGAGAGCTGAACAGTTATTTCCCCATCTGCTTCAGATCCAGCCTCTAGACGCCGTGCTCCTGGCCGCCCTCAAGTCCAGAAACGACACCTATTACTCAGTTGTGTCCACCAGCCCGCTACTCTACCTCACCCATCCCTCCTCCCAGCCCCTGCGCAGACCCCTCACAGTCACCCTGCCCTGTCCCCCGAATCCTGAAACCAAGAGGACAGGACGGGCGGAGGAATCACAACACTACAACATCAGACCTGCCAGCGCTGCTTCACTGTGGGATCAACCCACTTCGCGTTCAACACGGTAAACTGAAGGCGCCGTCTTCCTGTTTGTTCAATTTGCTATTGTAAGTGGCTATGAGCAAGGCACTAACTCCTGGACTGCAGTTCAGGAGCAACTGAATGTGAATGTGTGTGAGAAAAAAAAGTTAAAAATGAGAGAATTTTGTTTTTTAATGTCAGGACGCTGAGGGCTGCAGTGAAATCCTCTAAGGAGGTCTCCAATGAGGCGCTGGTCCTCCTGGGCTACAGGGACAAGCAGTGGGACGTCCTGGACAAAGTCGCTGTCAGGAACCTACAGAACGGACTGGTGTCCTTTGAGCTAACAGAGCACTTTGACAGGTTGGTAACAGATTGTTTCCTACTTTAAAGAGATATTTCACTTTGGGATAACAATTGCTTTTCAGCAGCCTTGCTGTAATTGCTGTCACAGGTATATAGTGACATCACTGCCTACTGTCAAGATCCTAATCCACTTCCGATCATTTCTGGGGCCTTGCTTAAAATAACAGTTCTGAAGTAAAAACCAACTACAGCAAATGAATGAAATGTTTTCTCTGCTTCAAAGGTATCTGTTTTTATACAGTTTTGAATTTTTTGGTGCTACCCACACAACAGCAACTGTTTCATTCAGGCATTATTTGTAATTACATAAAGGCATAAATCAACCCTTTTCTTCTGGACTGAAGTAACACTAAAAAGTAAATATGCAGACATCAGATTTCAAAAGGAGCAGATATCTTTAACTAAGAATTGTCTGTTTCACTGAAATGTTCTCTACTTTGATGCTTCAGAGCTTGCCTATTATTTTAGATGGGGCCTTAACAACAAATGACAGTGCATTAGGACCCTGGAGAGTGACAGGCATGATGATGCTGATAATGTACATTTAGGAGCATAGCTGATGCACTTAAAGGTGTCTTTACATGGGAGTAAGGCTGCTGACAGCTATTTATGTTTAGGTCTATAGTATACTGCATCCTACATTTATGTCAAAAAGCTCTGACAAATTTATAGGATCCAGTCAGCTCCCCATGGTGACCCCCCTGACCTTCCTATGGTGGTCTTCAAGTCTCTGTAAGTCTTATCTGACTGTCCAGTAGGACTCAAACGAGTTTGCCTCATTACCGATAAACTCACATACACATACAGAAATCATGAATTTAAAATCTTTATTGTTGACATTTTTGACATTAATGTTGTTGCATCTTGAGAGCCAAACAGATCACAGTGCAGACTCCAACATAAGGCAGAAACATCCAGAACAAGACCACAGACAGCGCACACAGTCCCAGGGTAAAGATCTTAGGACATTTTTTAGTCGTGTCAGTGGTGTAAGAGTCAATCTGTGAAACGGAAACAGCAGATCCATTGCTGATTTGTCCAGTATGTCCTCTCACGAAAAGGAGAATCTGAAAAACATACAGTAGAGTGTAGCATGTAATACTCTGAGGAGAGACAAGAATAGCTTAAACGATCTAAATACAGACACAGCTTCAACAAAAGTGTAGCTGCTATTTGATCTATAGACATCCAACAACTGATAGCCTAATATTGCTGTTTGGCATGACTTCAAAACACAAATACATAAAAAAGGGCTCACAAATGTATCTATTAGTTTGGCTGACTTTGGAAACAGTGATATCAAACAGAATCTGCCTTATCTCTTTAACCAAATGACACACATGTAGGTTAAAGGGTTGGTTGAAAGCTCCCTGATAGTGCAAAGACAAAATGTGATCAGTTTCTATCTCTCACCACATCTCCTCGTGCCAGTGCTTTGCTACAAAACCTGGCCAGCCACCGCAGTCGACGTGAAGGCCTGTAGGCTTTCAACTCGCTGCCCTGCTCTCCCATGCACAGAGTGAGAATGGGCTGGGCGCTCATATCCGAAAGCAGGACATAATAAATCCTGCACCTGGCCACAGAACAGAAAGTGCTGTTGAGACATTGCAGATAAAAAGAACTCAAACCGAAACAGCTTGTGTTTTACTATCTACGTTTTTGTCGAGACGCAGTTAGCAGACGTCGATTCCAGGTTCAGCTGGCTCTCAGGGGACCGAGACAAACGGCGTATGCCCTTGATAATATGAGGCCCCTGCAGCTTCGTTCTTGTTATATCAAGGAGACTGTTTAGGCTGAAACACACACACGTACAGCCTGGTAAACAACGTTTGATGCAGGCAGGAAATGGAAGCCACAAATAACAAATGGAAATCGACAGTGGAGACAGGCGTGAGTGACTCAAAGTCACTTTAATACCTTTCAGAGAAGTAGAGCCTTTTTGTTTCACCTTTTGTCATTGAGTTTGCCTGCAAGATAAAGCAAACAACAATGATAAATAGTTGCTATAGCTTATGCTTTTATTTTCTTAAGAGTAAATTGCACTTCTGTTAGAGAATATTCCTCAGTTAGATATAATTTGACAGTTTTCTCACCACATGGATTTGGCATCCCAGCAGCCTCATGAGAGTGGCAGACAGGCGCAGCAGGTGGGCGGGGTGCTGGGCCGTCCTCACAGCCACATCCACACACTGACTGCCACCGATAGTGACTATCATCAGGAGTCCTCCCACCACATAGAGGAGGTAGACAAAATTACCCCTGGGGAGTGGAAGGGGTGGAGGTGGGAGCATGCATGAAATGAGATTTAAGTGTTTTTTTTTTGTTTTTTTTTGTATATGTGGTGGAGGTGTGATTGAAATGCTCTGTAATGTGTGAGGGATCCTTGTTGTACCTCTGGAGCAGCAGCTCTGTTGGAAAGCCGGGCATGGAGAGGCTGGATGTGTTGGAGGTCTCTCAGCAGGACTCTGAGCGGGACATTAGAATATGTAACATGTTTATGCGCATGTTGTGCCGGCATGGAACAAGGTCATTCCAGGATTTCAGAAGTGCAGGTGGGTCGTGTGTCCCCAGTGTCACATGACCCAGTATCATGCACATCCAGTCAGTCTTGTTTTGTTTTTGTTTTTTTTGTTCAAGTTTTACTTGAATTTCAGTTTAGTTTTAGTAGGTTTCCTTATGGGTTTGGTATTTTTAGTTTAGCTTTTATCTTTAACAAATGTCTGCTTTTCAGTTCAGTTTATTTTGTTTCAGTTCCTGTTTTTTTGTTGTTGTAGGCATAATGACAGAGGTTAAAGGAAGTGTCAAGCCTCATAGCTTTACAGGCTTGGGTAGATGCAAATATATACACTGATTACAAATGGCATCAAATGGAAAAAATGAAAATCTAACCATTTAAAAAGAAGAAGGCGAAGAAACAAAATTTCATTATCAGAAACCAAAACCATTTCCCCATTTCCCAAAATCCTCCACCGTGCAGGTGGCCAGAAAGGCATTGTGAGGGCCGTAGCCACGGCCTCAAATTAAATCGCGGTAAAAACACTCACGTTACCTTAATTTGTTTGTTCAGTTAGTTAGCCTTAGTTTCAT
>OMKZ01002303.1:19710-33304 GCA_900302535.1 Neoniphon sammara | reverse complement strand
CACACACACACACACACACACACACACACACACACACAGCAGTTTGTCTCAAAGTTTGCACTGCCAGGCATCTGAGACTGCATTATCATAGTTTAAGATGATTAAACCTGATTATTTTTTTCCAGATATTAGATATTTTTTATTCTTTGATGGAAGATGGAGAGCAACTCTGTTTTTCTGACTGGATACATCTAAATTCCAATAAATTTTCAGTGTTGGTACTACTCGATCTGAGTGCTGCTTTTGAAACAGGTGATCACAAATTTTTTAAATAGACTGAGGGATCACATTGGACTGTCGGGAACTGTTTTTAACTGGTTTTCTTCTTATCTTTCTGGCGTGAGTTCTTTGTTGAAATTGATGGTAACTTTTCTAAAACCTCCAAAATAACCTGTGGGGTTCCCCAAGGATCGATTTTAGGGCCACTTCTTTTTAATCTAGATATGTCTGCAGCACGGTGCTTACTAGGACCAGAAGGAGAGAACACATTACACCTGTTTTAAAGTCCTTACATTGGTTGCCTGTCAGCTTCCGCAGATGCTAACAGTATATGAACCAGTGCGGCCTCTCAGATCCTCTGGCACAAGTCTGTTAGTTGTTCCAAATGCAGGATTAAGACTTACTTTGAGGCATCTTTTAGCATTTACGCTGCTGGAACAGTCTGCCAGAGGATCTGAAGGCGGCTGAAAATACTGCAATCTTTAAATATAAACTTAGAACTTAACTCTTCGGCCTGGCTTACAATTAAGAATGGTTTATAACTTTTTATTGTATTTATGCTGTGAAATTTCATTTTATTCCTTTTTGACTGTTATTTTATTGCCTTTGTTATGTTTTATCTATTTAATGTATTTTATCTAGTTTTATTTTTTATCTGTCTCACCGTCTTACTGTCTTCTTAATCTATTTTATCTAGCTTTTATTTTTCATTTTTATCTAGTTTTATTTTTACTTTTTTAATCTATCTTATCTTACCGTCTTATTTGTCTTTTAATCTATTTTATCTGGTTTTTATTAGTAGTAGGATTAATTTATCTGTCATAACTTACTGTCTTATTATTTGTCCTAATCTAGTTTATCTAGTTTTTATTGCTTTTTAATCTATTTTTTGGTCCGTCTTATGTCGGCTTGTCAGTCATCTGTGAAGCACTTTGAACTGCGCTAAACTGTATGAGAGGTGATTTTGATACACAGTAATTCACGGGGCCTGCAAATTAGGAATTTTGAGCATTGAGAACTTGCAAGATAGTAAGAGAAACAAACTATCAGAAGGATTTAACTCTATGAGAATACAGGTAGCGGTTTCACCAATTTGTGTTCATTGTTTAAAGCAGGGTATGTATGTATGTGAGGCTTGCAGTAGACTGCAGATCAGTGTACATCGCGCTAAAATGGCATGTTGTAAACAGCCAGAAATCATACCGACCACAGCCTAAGCTCAATTACAGCTGCAGCAAAAAGTGAGATAAAGAAAAATGACTGCATTCAGCTCAGAAACCACAAACCACACTGTTCAGTTCTGCCAGGATGTGGTGCAAATCAAGACACTGAGCATGCCACTTTTAGTTTTCATAAAAAGAAAAAAAAGGGGGCTATTTGTCCTCAGTAAATCTGCGCCTGGGTGACTAAATCTACAGAAACCCAGAGCGAGGAAGACAACAAAAGCCTCACGTGACCTGCAGACAAAGCAGCAGTCAGAGCTCAGCAATGTGGAAGATGGTGCAATCCTCAAACTTTTCAGATTATGCAATGAGTATTCCCGTTCCTGCCCTCCCCTCCCCTCCGGGATAAATATTTACCCCGCGAGATGCAGTAGGGCTGCCTCCTGGAGGCTGCCGTGGAAATTCCCAGTCTCGATTTCTGGGAAATGAAGACTTGCATGGAATGCGCCAAGTCACCCTCAGTAAGTTTCAAGTGTGCTGAAGCCTGTTGATTTTTCACAGCCCAGAACAGGGAGAACCCAACAGCTCACCACATTTCAATGAGTTTCATTGATCTAAAATTCAAAGTGTCAGTGGTATGGTATGCACATGGACATAATATCTAATATATTTGTCATAAGTTCCATTCATGCACATGTTCACAGGTACCACATACACAATATACATATACATGATACATATTCATATACATTATGCACATGTACATATTATCAGTACATGCATGTACTGATCATGTACATGCATGTACATGATCAGTAATTCTTTTTTTTTTCTACATAATCAATCAATTAATTAACCAACCAAGAGGGAACCACATTTTAGTTTCGCTGTGCAACCTGTTGTATAGTGATAAATAAATTTCCTTGTATCCTTGTATTGTATCCTTGTATATTATACTACTGTATATCTCTTTGGTGCATAATTTAGATATTTATTTTGAAAGGCATAAGATTGTAATTCTTCTAACTGTTGCTGCTGTATCACCTTGAATTTCTCCTTCGGGGGATCAATACAGACAACTCTAAACTCTTATCCCTAGATCAGTGGTTCCCCAATGGTGTGTATGCCGTGAAATTGGTGACAACCATACATTATTATTACAATATACGACTATACAAAAAGTCATTAATGAAATTTTAATTTACTCTCAGTGTTTTGTACGCACTCATTTCCAAATACAGAGGCAAATTCCATATCCTAAAAAAGAAAAAAAAATCTTTTAAAAACTTGGACCCCACTTGGACCCCAGTTTTCGCCGCTTTCACAGCTGCCGGATGGTGGAAATTAGAGTGTGAGGCCCTGACTGACAGCCAGTGTGAAGGAGGATAAAATTGAAGATACATTTACAAATTCCACCTAAATGTTTTTAACTCAAAATCAGCTGTGTTGATACTATGGTTGTCTTCACTTTGCATGCTAATTAGTTTTCATTCTAAATGCTTGTTTTTTTTTTGTTTTTGTTTTTTTACAATTTTAAACTAAACCTTTTATTTTCAAGTCAGTGCATGCTCTGTTGATATGTATTTACTGTTGATATGCAAATTAGTTCTCAATAGGTTCTCCAAAGGACAACAAATCTGTGAGGACATTTAACCCAATTCTTTCATTCTCTGTCTCTAGTTATCCATTAGCTCAATTTTAATTTTGTGACCTCTCTGGTTTAAATGGGGGTGTTGCTGCTTTGATTTAATTTTACAAAGTTTCAAATGAATTTTTCAATTTTTTTGTTAATAAATATTTCATGACTAATATAATTGTTTGTCAAACTGTACTGGTACAAGTAAATAAAAATAAACATTTACAGAGTGATAAGAGTGCACCGCTTTTGCGCGAATATGAATACAAGTGTGCCTTGCCCTTTGGTGTGCCTTGGCACAAAAAGCCTGAATACCACTGCCCTAGATAATCCATCAAACTTGCTCTTATCTTCTTATTACACTGTGTTGAGTGTTTGCATATCTGTGCAACACTGCATTACACTGCTTCCTGCCCATCAGCTGACACCATAAGGAAGAAATGGAAATCTCTTCCGGCAAATAATCCCTCAAACACACTTTACTTTGTTGCCTTAAAAACTTCATCATCACATGCATGCCTTTCTATTTATGGTGTTCCTTGTTAACCAGGATAGCAGTTACTTTCAAGCTAGACTTGAAACTGTAAATTCAAACAACACACACCATGCTGGCCAGTGAGCAATGAGGAAGCCAGGTCTGAAATTGATGAAAGGAATTCATGAGGATATGGTAAAGATGTTGGCTGACCTACTCTGATGGCAGCAGGAAACCAGGTGTGAAAACAGAGAAACCTCAGGATTGAGGAACATTTCTGCAATTTGCAAAAAACCTGACTTCCCTGAGGTGAAATGTTTGGTGCCCCAGTGATCCAACCAGACACACTTCCTTATGTCTGTGATTTTGTATTTCATTGCTGGGCCTCTGCTACAGTCTAGACTGTGGAAGATGGAGGCAGTAGAAATGCTCAATGGTTGAGATTCACTCGGCACAATTTGAAGTGAACCAGCGGTTCAGGCTTGTCAAGTAAAGTCAGGTGGACCAGAGTTTGGGTAAATTGTCATACTGCCAGGGTGAGAGATTTCACTCAACAAGGCCTGATCACCAGCTTGATTAAAAGAAAAGGCAACCTTGACCTTTGTTCGATAAGACAACCAATAAAACCACTGATGAAATGTTGTTTAGTTTTGGCTGTAGCTGATAAGTCTGTCATTTCCACGTCACTTTGAAAGAAAGCAGCTTGTCCTATTTTTTAAAATTCAAATGCCACTTTAGCGGCTGGCTGATAAGAACTGATTGCTTGAATAATGAATTAATGTGAATCCACTGAGCACTGCTGGTAAAAAAACAATATTTTTGCTCTGACCCTAAAGGCAACAAATGTGGGAAATCAGAGATCCAATCACTTATCTCAGGAGGAAGTGGCTGTTAAGCACAATTATGTAACACATGTCCTGATGTGATTTATCTCAAGCAAGGTGGGTTTCAAAGAAAAATCCTTTTAATTAGGTTGTTGCCTCATGGCCCAGTGACTGATGGCCCATCTGTGTTAATCATCAACTTCATGCGTCTGTTCACAATGAACTTTCCACATGATCTGTTCTTAGGGCAGTGTATTTCTATCTGTGTTTGCTGTGCCACAAGTACTGTTGACAATGATTTGTAATACGAAATTCCTAAAGAGTGACTGGAGGGAGCCAAGTAGTGTGGCTGATGAGTAACTTCTCTGGGTCCATTTTCGGACACAACTTTGCAGCCTCTGGGGGGGATTTCAGCCTTTCCTGTGCGTCTCAATTCTGGCAGTATCGCAGACAAGCCACTGACTAACAACACATCATCTGTGCACCAAGTCTCTTTAGTTCGTTCAAGCAATGTAAGCCTGCTTTTGCGTGTGCTGGATGATGAACTGAAAACACAGATCCATTGTCGGACACGTAGCTGCTCATGGTTACCGCTTAACGCCTGCTATTGATTAAGCTTTATCCAGACATTACAACGTGGGAATATGAACAAAACGAGGCCGAAACACACGTTTATAGTGTTTACGGCGATGTGGCTGTATGGGGGAGTTGTCAATTCAATGTAACTACAAACGGCCGAAAAAAGAAGCATGATAATGTACGCACTTACTTGAGCGCTGGCTAATGTAAACTGTCGTAAAGGGCAACTGTTGGGTCAGCTAGCAGCAGGCTAACCAAGAGGAGTCATATGATCCTTAATGTACTCCTCAGTTTTCTACCATGTAACTGTTCTATTATATGGGTAGCTAGACTCGATTGACGTTAACAGATAAACTCATACATTCGGTTCACGTTGACCTTTCAGCGCTGCACTGTTTCCTGTTAACTTATAATCAAGTGACTGACCTCGGTTAGCAAGCTATGCTAGCTTGTTACCAAATCGAGCTCAGGCTTGGCAGTTGGGCCTAGCTGAGGTTTATGCAAGCAGCGTCCGTGGTGTTTAGTAACGGACACTAGACCTAAACATTTTAAAATAAGCACAATACGGGTTTTCTTCGTTTTGATACCTTGACACAGTCGATGGGGTACATTAGGCAGTGCTCCATGATACCAGCCACGGCTCCTGCCAGCATGTGTGTGCTGGTTGCCGCTCCTTGAGGCAGTCCCTCATAGTCTATTTCTGGCTCCACAGGGACAGAAGTCTCCGGAGTTGCTCGATGTAAGACCGCGGCAAAGTCCTGTTCCGCTCCCATCCTCGACGACGACAGACTCCCAACAAATCCACCGGTGGCGTCCAGAAGCCTGTCGCCCAGCCATCGGATGTCTGCCCCGGCTGCAGCACCTGTAACCTCGCTGTCGACGCTCGGTGTTTCCACGGACATTCGCCGGGACACGAACCCGTCCGCTTCCATTCAAAGGGTGACTTCCGGCCCTTCGAGTCTGTTTAAATCAGAGCCTGACGCGGCCCGCCTGTCCGTGTGGTCGTCAGTGTTGCTGCCCAACAGATAGCCCAGATGGGGTCCAGTGGCTTCTGCCGGACAGGGGGCTTCGCAGGTTGCAACTGCGCGGCAGCCGCGGACACAGCTCACACACCGGGGCGGAGGTGGGGAGGGAACTCGGTGGGTTTGTCGGTGAGTCACACCGGAAGTAGTTCCACGATTTGAGAGAATACCTGCCAATCATGTGTGACCCCTGGATAAAGCAATGCAATTGGCCGGTTCGCTCTTAAAATATTCATAAAATAAGGCGGGTAGGTTAAGTGGGCGGGACACGAAAGCCTGGCAGAGGAAGGGCAATAGAGAGACGCTTTTGTAACATTTTCATAATAGTAAGTCACATGGTCTAGGATCGGTAAATTATTAATATTATGTAGACATTTAGGGTTTTTCAGGGCAGTTATTCCGCCCTTGCTGCCATAACAATAATAATAAAAAATGAAATTAAGCAATCTGGACAATGACGCACCAAGGTCATGGTGACAAAACCGGTTGTGAGATGTCAAATATATTTCTGTCTGGATCTATGTGAACATATGTAATGAAACACTTAACCATTTCATACTAATTTCAGCAAATACATGGATGAGGGAATCTTTTTTTTTCCTTCCCTGCTTCTTTGTTTTGTGTAAAGTTATTGGGCCTATATATTCACCCTTGCCTCACTGATAAATACGTTGCTTGTTACATCTTTACATATAGGCTAAATAATACCCAATAAACCAAATAAAGTGAATGAAGTGGGGGAGACTCAAAGACAACTGAAACGTGCGCATTTAGGATTTCTCCACACGGTGGCATGTGCTGCCTTCAAGTGTTCATCGTAAGCTCCCCCTTTTAGACTTCTGAAGTCATAAATACAGTTAGCAGTGAGTGGAATTTGTGGTTGGAAATTGCAATCTATTTAAGGATTTCATATAATTATAGCCTATTGTATATTTTTACCACTCTGATATCTATCTATCTATCTATCTATCTATCTATCTATCTATCTATCTATCTATCTATCTATCTATCTCTGTCTCCACATTTCTGCTTTGATATTCCTTAAGTTATTTTGGATGTGTATGTATATTTTCATATCTCTCTATGGGAAATTTGTATGTGAAATTGCGTTATTAGTTTATATTTATCAAATAGAACTGTATCTGTCGCTTTCCTTCATAACTCAAACAAACTTCGGAATATGCTAAAATTAGAAACACTTAACCAGTTAATAGTTACTACAAATTATGCAAGCACCAGTTTTGGCCAGTTATTAGATGTATCATCCATCCAAGTTTAATCAAAATTGGACCCGTGATATATAGCAGGTATGGCCAAAACCCATCACCTTCACTGTCAAATTCAGATCTTGTTTGATTTGCCACCACCCTTCAACACCCACTCACGTTTGACAGTATCACTCGGGGGACCACAGTCTGGAGATATCTCATTGAATGTCCTCACCTTTGTAGTAACATTTAGGCTACTAAACATTTGATGTATGTTTTCACCTCTCTGTTGGGCCGTTCCATTGATGTATATTTTACGGGACGTTCACGTGAGAGCACATGTTGTAAACTTAATATTTCCGACGGTACATGAACGCAGCAATAGTTCACCTCTGTCTCAGTGACGTGGCTTCTTGTGGGCCGACCGGAAATACGTAGATTGGTAGGTTTAAATACATTATTGCCATTTCCCCTATGCCTCGTCCTCTGAAATAATCTCCATCAAACCCGGCGAGGGAAGAAATTTTAACATCGTTCTGCCACGGGAAAAGCACATTTCGCTGACAAACACCACTGTCATGGCAGAGGAAGGGCCGCTTTAGGTAACTTTGTCTCCGAGAGAGTCACGTTGCTGAGCTATAGCGTATGGATACAGTGTAACAGCAGCACCGGAAGCCGGGTGGTAATGGGCTAGTAGCCTATCTGCTTCTTAAAAATCAGTCTAACGTCTTAAGGCGGATAATGTGTATTTTACGAGTATATCCTATTCTGTCTGACTGGCCAGCTATTCTTAATTTACACCGATACTGGCACCACTGAGCTTATGTAACTGTAGTAGATAAGCCAGCTGCTAGCACATTAGTTGTTCTAACGGCCCTTATGGGAAAGAACTGTTGTAACGTTAATCCTATGATAGATTTTAGACGGTTAACAGCTACCTTACAAACATCAAGGATAACTAACATATCATTCAGTTGTTCAATAGAAAATGTCACTAGACTGCCACTGGACGCAGAAAAATACAGTAGGCTACAGTGACGTCACTCTAAACTCACCACTGAGACACACTATAAGTTTTGTAAGAATATTATACTTAATTTTTCATCAGGAGAGTTATGGCCTGTTCATCTCAGTTACACACTTCAGTGCTCTTGCAAGCTTTAATTTCAGAATAAACATATATTATATTATATTATATTAAGTTCATCTCCCTCTCCTTCCCTCCAGGCCGAACAAATCAGGAGCTCTGGAAAGGATTAGAAGTAGGACTTGGGCACCATGAGGTGACAACTGTGCCATCGTACATTTTGCACGTGGACATATGGCAAGGTAATAAACTAATAACAGCTAATACCAGGAAGAAGAATATGTATCTCTATCAATGTTCTCATGTTGTTCTTGGTGTGTGTTATTGTTTTGCCAGTCCACAAGGAAACGATTGTGAGAGATCTGTGCAGCATAATAGATGAGTAGACTAATATACATATCTGACAGCTTTGGTCTGAGATAATAAGATCACAAGCAAGTGTAGGGAAAGCACAAACTCAATTTGACTGGGTCTGCAGTAGGTTATTGTGACAGTGTTTTGGTGTGAAACTGTGCTGCTGGTTTGTGAATGTTGTTATCCAGTTGTTGTTACAGCCATATTAAATACCTCATGTCATGTTACTTTTCATGTTATTTATTTATTTTTTTTTTAGCCTCACAACACTTTCGTACCTTATGCATCACAAAATGTTTGGTTTACATGTTTATGCAAAAACAGTTTTCTGTTTCACTACAGTTATAATAATGAAAAATAATAATAATACATTTTACTTATTAAGCACCTTTCATACAGGATGTGCAGCTCAAGGTGCTCGACAGAACAGAGATAAAAACAGTAGACTACAATAAAAGCAAGCAAGAAATAAAATAATAAAAACAATAAGAACAAGGAAAATACAATAGGCAAATAGTAAAATCGTTAATCAAATAAAATTAGGTTAAAAAAAAAGTATATATAGTATACAAGGTTGATAAAAAGCAATCATATGTTTTCAGGTGTCTTTTTAAAATTGTGCACTGAGCCTGCCTATCTGATGTGCAGGGGCAGGGAATTCCAGTTTTGGACCTTGGGGGAGCTAAACCATTAAGTGCTTTGAAAACCATGATCAGGACTTTAAACTCAATTCTGAGAGACACAGGTAGCCAGTGAGTCAGTCACGTAAAACAGGTATTACATGCTCCCCTCATTTTGCATTGGTTAAAACTTTAGCAGCAGCATTTTGAATGATATGAAGTTTTGCAGTTGATGATTTTGGAAGACTTCTTCCAAACCGACTGCTCTAATTGTGGGCCCTGCAGGTCATGGAATTTTATATTCCAGACAGAGAAAGTCAGGGAATTTAATAAAGTCTTGGGGACAAGTTGTGGAACATTGTGCGATTTTAGTAGAATCAATTAAAAACCTCCTGCTCCTCCTCAGGATCAGTCTGTCCTGCCTTCCGGCCTCCTGGTACTGCAGCGTGTCCCTGCTGTCTCTGGGCTGCGCTCCCAGGCAGAAGCTCCTCCTGCTGCTGCTCACCTGCTCTGCCCTCCTGCTGCTGGCTATCTACCAGAACCAGCTCTGGGGTCCCCAGCACCGCTCCGGGGCCCGAGTCAACAAGTGAGTAATCAAACACACTAATCACTGCTGATGAGTGTTGGTCTGAGAGTTTCATAATACTGAGCCTTTACAAGTAATACTCCCACTGCCACGCCTCACCATATGGACTCTTTTTATCCAAATTACCTTACATTTTGATGAGTGCATATATGTTTTGTGTGGCTGTTGCCATAAGTAACAATGAAAACCCTAACGCCAGAGTGCATAAAAATGGTCAAATTGACCTGCTATGGTGTTTTATTTCTAATATTTTATCAGTAAAAAACATTTATTTCCTTAAATATTGTGTATTGTGCAAAAATCGTGTTTGGGACCCTTACTTTTTTCAGAATTTAATTTAGAAAAACATTTCGTCATTTGGTAAACCCATTCCTCAGAAAAATATACATTATCACAGTGATAGATTGTCCATCAGATATACTCAGATCCAATAGATCCACTCAGATGCATCTAATATACGATATTATAACTCTAGCTAGCTACTTTTGCAAATACATCGGTAGAAAATTTTGTGAGTTAGGTAAATAGCAAATTTTGAGTATTGCTCCTTACTGAATTATTGTTAGTTATGCTAATGACATACAACAAACTGACAACAAATTGATGGATTGAGAAATTTATTTTGCATCATCTAGATATTTAATTATTCTAACTCAAATTCTTAATTTGGCTCATTAAATTGAAGATAAAGATGAAAACAATGCATGTTTACCATGGAGAAAACCATTTATTTTAATAGGAGTCATTTTCACCCTCTTTCTGCATTTGTGTAGTGCAAAAATGCAAAAGTGCTTAGTTTTTACAGTTTTCTTTGTGGCAAAAACATACATGATGTTAATTCTTCAGTGTTTCATAAACACAGAAGATGCAGTCTGTCACTGTGTTGCTGTCAATCAAGGACCCAAGATACTTACTGTTCTTTAAAAAATAAATTGGTTCAAATTTTGAGATATTAGTAATTTTATCAGAGTAGGAGTTGCTTTTTTAAAATGGTCCCATATTGGATTAAAACTCAGTTGCACTTGATTATAATACCGTTCATCCAAATGTATGGACACCGCTTATTGCTCTGTAATATAATAGATCCCTTATTGTTTCCTCTCATGATCTTTGCTTGCAGATTCCTCTCCAGGCCTGCATGGACGCCTGCAGAGTCAGAGGCCACTGACGTCCTCAACCCCACTCTGAATTATGGGATAGTGGTGGACTGTGGCAGCAGTGGCTCGCGGGTGTTCGTGTACTACTGGCCCCCCCACAATGGGAACCCGCACACCCTGCTGGACATCAGACAGATGAGGGACCACGACCGCAAGCCTGTGGTCAAGAAGATCAAACCTGGTAAGAACGGCATCCTGAGTTCAAATCTGGGACCTTTGTGGCACGTCACCCTCCCCCAGCCCACTAAACAAAATATATGTAATTCATGGGTGGACTTGGCCAATACAGTTAGAAAGTTACCAAACTTCTTCCTGGCATGTGGATGCATAGCACACAAACCTACTGCTGGCTTATGCTTCTGTGACTAAAACCGTAATGTCTGGTATATGAGCACGCACTATATTTCCTTTATGCAGGCCTCTGAGCAGATTGGAATATGACGGGCTCCTAATCTATGATAAATTCAACAGATGCTCATGTGTACTGCGGTCCCTAAAAAATTTGGATGGATTTTTGATGTATGTCAGGGTGCGAATGAGCCATCCGTTCTCTCTGTAGTAGAGAACACACTGGTTCAATCTGGTTTTTTGACAGATGCAAAATCTCTGTCTGAATAGCTCATACTGTAATTCCCTAAGAAGGGCACATTGCAAAAAGTTTTGCAAATGAACCACCAACCAACGCCCGACTCGTACGGCAGTGCTCCCAGGCACTTAAAGAATAATCTTTAAAAAACTGGAAAGGAGTCAAAGAATTAAAGTTCAGGTCACACTCAGTCAAAACTGTTTAGTAGGCACGTTCTTTTGCATCAATACCCTGCTTCATATTCAAACTGTGACATCCATTTACAACTGGACATGGTCCAGTACAACCAGTCAGTCTGCCTGGGCAATGAGCAGCTGAAGGCTTCTCAGGCAAATGGAAGTTAAGTTCCTTGCTAACAAAGATACCTTGCTGGCATGCGTTGAGGAAGAAAGGGTGCTTTTCATTCACCTCACCCACTCATTTTTGCAAGTCGTGCGGCATTTTGAACCGACAACCCCCTAAGTCACAAGCCACTTCCTGCACAGGCAAATGCGGTTCGGTGTAGTTTTGTTTTACACCAGGCACAGAAGTTGCTGAGGGCTGTGGGCAAAAATGCCTTTGAAAGTTCATTAAATGCCCTTGAAATTAAAAAAGGAGGTAAGAAACGGGGATACCCCTTTTTGCATGTCATATTGTTGACATTTCATTCAGTCAGTTGTCATATAGTCGTGTGTGAATGTGACTACTGTCCCTCCTGGGCCACTGTAGGTGATATATGAAGTGATGGGCAACTCTTTCCAGTGATTTGTGCTTGAGAAAAGTGGAATGTTTTTGGATCAGAAATTGATCAAGTATGCAGCCTGAAGCCGGAGAAAATCTTACCAGTACAAATTGAGTGTTTATTTGACACTGTGCATTATAAAAGTATTATTTCGTAGCTAAGTAAATTTGTCCCTGAAAAGGACAAATTTTAGGATGCTCCTAAAAACCTAATAAAGGGGGCAAAAATGCCCTCTGAAAAGTTAATTTCTTACCCAGATTTGAACCATTTCTGTGTGGTTTATTTTCTTATTGTGTAAATTTAGCTTCTTTTACTTGAGGCAACAGACACTTAACAGCATACTCAGCGTTGTTGAAGATTTTGGTGTCAGCATGAGGATCGTTAGTCGGGACTCTCTGTCCTCCTGGCTCCCAGCCAGTGTTCAGCTGTGAGTGTGAAACAGAGTGTGTGAAAGAGATAGCCGAGAACAGCTCAAACTGAAGCACGGAAAATAGAAGTTTGTATTGCACAAACTAAGTTAGTCAGCTGATAGATCTCTTGCACAGATTCCTCATACAGAAAACCTTGCGGTCATTTTGTCTTCAGCTGACTACAGTGCTTTGTTGACTGTGTTTTTTGAGAACAGCCGCTGTAATGCCATCAGTTTGCCGGTGGTTATTTAGCTGAGCCGATGGTCTGGATCATATAGTGCCATGTGCCTTATTTTATCTCAGTCACAGCAGACAGATTAGATACAGTAGGTTTGTTCCAGGAAGAGAGCTTATAGGCTACGTGGCACTTTGGCCCAACATCTTTTATGAGACGGGTTGTACTTTTTCATGTTTATGACTGACAAGTAGGGCTGCACCATTGTGGGTACAATTATGCTTCTGGTTAATTTGATTGACATTGTAATCCTAATTAATAGTTGTGACAAAATTATTATGTTTTTGTCACAGACATAAGGCAGAATAAGGCAGATCAGCCCACTTGGATCAAGAAAATGACACTTGATTAAAGAAAATTCTGGAAAGTTGATAAAAGTTGGAAACCATTACCTTATCCCAGTGGCAGATTTTTTATCTTGTCTGAAGAAAAACAAGATTTGAACACTGAATTTGAGACGTAATAACTCACATTAAACAACATTTTTCCTTTAGTTTCTTGGTAGTGTAGTGGTGTGCACATTAGGCGATGTAGCAGGCACAGGGCGTCACACATGATCAGATTCTTCTTTTGGATGACAAATGCGAAACATAAATCAAATGTGTGTGTGTGTGTGTGTGTGTGTGTGTGTGTGTGTGTGTGTGTGTGTGTGTGTGTGTGAGTGCGCGTGTGTGCATGTGTGCGTGCGTGTGTGTGTGTGCGTGTTTTCTTC
>OMKZ01002303.1:6859-19690 GCA_900302535.1 Neoniphon sammara | reverse complement strand
CTCCACCTTGGCCCAGACACCAGCGCAGGCCAGTGACTACCTCCAGCCTCTGCTCAGCTTTGCGGCAGCTCATGTTCCCAGGTCAAAGCACAAGGAGACGCCGCTCTACATCCTCTGCACCGCCGGCATGAGGCTGCTGCCAGACAGGTAGGCGGAAGTGCATGAGATTGTGTGCACATACTTCCCAAAAGGCACATTAATGTGAATGCACTGTCCAAGGTTTTGTGTTTGACTGGATCGAGCCCTCCCACACACATACAGAGGATAGGGATAAAAATCATGTGCCTGAAGACATACTAGAAGGGTTTTGGTGCTCGATTAGTCGAAGTCTGTGGTTATACTTGTCATCTCAATGAAATCAGAGATAATATTACTATATTTGACACAGCTGACGAATTGGTGAATGCACACTTTACTTTATGACCTTTCAGTGTGATTATGTGTTTACATTTTTTGAAATGCACTTTGTCTGTATTTTACGTCTCTTTTAGACTGTTTTCTATTTTATGTCTTTTTTTATGTCTTTTATGTCTTATTTCTTTTCTATTAAGCTATTTTTATTTATTTATTTTTAACCTTGTGATGTGCTTTGTAACAAAGAGTTTTGTGTTTAAGCTGCTATGTAAGGGATAGTATACAGCATGCTGATCATTATTGCAAAATAAGCTGCAGCAGGGTGAATCAAGACCCCTATTCATTACATTATTCCGCTTATTACATGGCAACTTATCATTTACCATTTGACATGAAATATTCATTTAAAATTGTTTAAATACAAGCTAATATGATTTACAAGCTTCCGCCAAAAGAATAGTTCAGCACAGCTGCGACTATAGGAATATTTCCAGCTGGCATCCATGGCTATGCTGTAGAATGTTGTAGAAACATTTTTAAAAATGTGCTGTTTGGCCTCTAACCAGTACTCAAAAAACATGTACCATCCAAATAAATCAAAAGTAATACTGCGAAAATCTTCCATGTGTCAAACTCAGTTAGCCTGTAGTAACCAAGAAGAAATGTCTTTTAGCCACAAGTGTCGCCAGACTTCTTGACTGCATGACATGGCGTGAGTGATATGATTAGATGTCAAACAGCAGTAGGCTGTTATTCAGAAATAGCACGTCTCAGAATGGGGTGTGAGATTAACGGTGTGACCCTGGCACACATGTGCATTAAGGCCCATGGTGTATTCTAGCAGTTTGGCTTACAGAGCTCGTTTCATCTTCTTTCTGCCCCATGTGTCCATCTCTCTACTTCGTATTGTTTAAAACGTGCGCGTCATAAGGCAGGAAAAACAAAATATTTAAAAATGCTGGACGATGGTATGACAGGAGCAAGAATCCCACTAATAAAATAGGAAAAATAGTTCTGCACATCTCAACCTAAAAGATGGATTATTCTTCTTATGCTTGTTCAAAAACAGTATTAGATGGAAAGAAGTACAAGTGAAAAATGATCTACAGAAAGCAAAGCAAACGTTTCAGTCCATATTGCTATCGTAACAGATAGATAGATAGATAGATAGATACTTTATTCATCTCCAAGAGAAATTCACAATAGTAACAGTAACACTCAGGTCTAAAAGGAATACTCCAACGTTTTGGGCAAAATACCCTTTGTCTGACTTATCCAGACTGAGTTAAGATGTTTGATACCATTTTCACCTCTGTACGTCCACTGCTTCAGTTCCGATGGGTAGCATCTTGTGTTAGCTTAGCAGAAACACTTGAGGTCTACAGGAGTCATTAGCCTAGCTCTTTCAAAGTGAAAAAAAAAATTACAGAAACACTGAAGCTGTTTTATTTACAAAATGTATCATGTGTATTACATAATAATGAAATACACGTCTTAGAATTAGAATTAGAGTTGTTTTAGAGAAGTTCGAGGGTAGGAACTATAATCGATGAACACATATGTTCAGCGGTTATATTTCCTACCATGTCTCAGTCTGGGTAAGTCTGAAAAATGCTGGAGTATTCTTTTAACATAGGAAAATCAACCTCAGTAGAAAAGTGTAGTCTTGTGTAGCTCAGCAGTGTTAGCAGGGCGCTAACACTGCCCAGGTTTGGAGTTTGGCTCCTGCTGGAGTCACCTAGGCAAAAAATATACACTTATCATGGTACTGTGTGGGTAAAAGTATCTAACTGCATGTTAAATATTGCGGTTAAAGTGTACCACCCAGGGTCACGAAGGCTCTGTGTGTTCTCTGTCTCTAGCCAGCAGGCGGCCATCTTGGAGGACCTGGTCACTGATGTTCCCCGCGAGTTTGACTTCCTTTTTTCCGCTACACATGCCGAGGTCATCTCGGGGAAACAGGAAGGTGAGGTGAAATACATGCTTACTGTGATGCTTAAATGCTGGCACTAGCTTAGATCATGAAGAATTGTATTAAGGGGATGGATGATGGAGAAACTAAACTTGACTTAAAGACATTTCTTTATACTGATGGATCGGGTGAGATTTTCCTTTTGTCAAGTTTACAGCACTGAATTGAAGAAACTTATTGGACTGATTGGATTAGACACAGAGGAATTTTATAGGATAATTCCAGTCACAGCGTATGCTAAACCCATTCTCCTTTTCACCCTTATAAACAGTCCTGTGGATTTTTACCTGCTATTATAAGAGTAGCAGGCTATCATGTGACTTAGTTCAATACAACTTGACACTACTCGCTTTCTTTCAACTCCAAACAATATCCAAGCCAAATTTCTGAGATGCTAGCTGCATGTGATAACGTTATCAGTGGTGGAAGAGATGTGCGTGACCACAAACTTTTTGCAGGACGTCAATTAATAGTAGTACCACTCCAGATATGCTGCAGAACTGCTGCGTGTGTTCAAAAAGCTTTCACTGGACGAACAGGGCAACAGAAGTGCGCTTATGATATTGGCTCAAAGAATGTAGGCAAAACACTGAAGCAGCTTAGCTGTATCATCAAAACCATGTTGGTTTGTTAAAAAAAGAACAATAAAAAATCTGTTAGCTGTAGGTTACCACAAAAAAAAAAAAAATGGAAGAGAGGGCAGGGCTGATCCCTTTAACCTGTGTGACACAAGTTCCAGTGCTGTCTTTTCTAATTTTTGCTTGCCTGTTTGTGTGTGTTGAACCTCTGTTCCCACTGTGACTGTGATGCCATGATCCTGCTGCCTCTCAACCTCAGGAGTGTATGCATGGATTGGCATTAACTTTGTGTTGGGCCGCTTTGACCACGCTGACAAAGGTGAGTGTGATGGTTTAACAGGCCACATCAGGAACTCAGACTAAGACTTGGCCAAGGGAGACAGCATGTCTGTTTGCTGCACTTTGTTTTTCACATTGCTGCTTTGTTAGGATGTGACATAGAGAAAATATAGATGTGTCTCTCTCACTTCTGTATTCAGTATTATCGCTCACTAACATTTGACCAGCTGTCAAGTCACAAGTTCCCAAAAAGTCAAGGCCTTCCATCTGTCATGTTTCTCAGAGGACGCCACAGTTGAGGTGACAACAGGGTCGCAGAACCAGCAGCCAATCAGCAGGCGGCGCACAGTGGGCATCATGGATATGGGTGGTGCTTCATTGCAGATCGCCTATGAGGTGCCCAGTGCCATCACTTTCAGTTCACCTCAAGAGGTGAGGAACCACAGTGACAGGTCTTTGACCTCTAGAAGCAGCCAAGTGAACTAGAGTCTCCTGGGCAAGCAGGACGGGGCGGGCGCTTATCATCACATGTGGTCTTGTTAGCCAATTCTCCAGACACTGTTTAACAATAGATGCCATGCAGGTCATACTTTAATATTGTAATCCTGTGCTTCTGCCTCCTGGAAGTTTGTTGTTAATGATTACAACATGCCATTATAGCAGTTAAAAAATCCAACCAATATTACTGTTTCAAAGGAATGGTATCATGGTAAAGCAGGTCATTTTGGCATTCAAAAATCCTCAAAATCTTTTTTCCTTGATGACTGGATGGAATTTCTTTGTTGTGAAGAATAAGACATTTCTGTGCTTTCTGGAAAGCCCTTATGATTCAGGCTGACAATGAGAAACAACCATTGAAATGTGTGCTTATTCCACGTTTTTTTGTCAGTTGAGGCTAAACATCCCCGCTTCAGTCGACTCTCAACAATTTTGTATCGGTACCTTTAAAGCTCATGGTTATGCACAGAGTAGAGGTCTTCATGGGTCCAAGTGGACCTGAAAACCTGAGATCCTGCCCGAGACCCGAGCGGATTCGGGTCGAAAATCTCTGCTTGTCTTATGGGCAGGGGTCGGGTCTATTATAATATCCACGGGTCTCGGGTAAGCAAATTTGAAATTAATTTACCCATATGGATCCTCGAGGACCCGATCGGCTTTATTTTCCTATTAAATTCTTTGATCTTTAACATAGACCTACCGCTAATTTGTGTTGGAAATGGAATTACGTTCTAAAAACCATATTGTCTGTCTGTTCTCGCAGTCGCACAATGGATATGAGTGAGCACTGTGAGCAGCGGACTCGCAGAGCAGGAGGCAGTGCATGCACAGCGCACGCGCTGCCCGTGTGCTCCCCGACTCACAGCGCTCACTCACATCAGCAGCCGCGGAACACGTAGGCACTGTGCACGCGCTTCCTCTGTTTTGGACTGGGTGTGATTATCTTAAGGTCCGCTTCGGACTGGGTCTGATTATCCTTGGGTCCGTTTCGGACCGGTCTCTGTTAAAGAAAAAATAATTTATTCATATCAGGTTCAGGTAACAAAGCCACGGGTCCATTTCGGAATGGGTCCAACTTTTTGAACCCATGAAGACCTCTAGCACAGAGCATTTTTGAATTTCTCTACAGTCCCACCCTGCCTTATCCTGCCTCAATATCTTGTTTTAACTGGAAATACATAAGATTATGGAAACAAAGCACCATCGAAATGCTGTTTCCTTGTGACTTTGAGTGATGATCTTATCCAGACTGATTTAAAATGACTGCAAGAGTAGAATAAGATTTACTCTTAGATCTTCAAAATTACACAAAATTACAAGAAACCAATAATAAAGAGTGCCAAGGTCAGTGCCAAAATCTCTGATGCTCTTTTATTGCTTTTACAGAACGAACAAAATTCAACAGGTGTAACATAGGCCTATTTGATGAAGGCTTATGGCTGACCTGTTTTATGACAAAACACTCATTAATAGACACAGGCCTTAGACTCTTCTTATCATAAATCTTAAGATAGGAAACTTTAGTAATACGGTCTGTAGTATTGTAACATCCTGATCTTTGCTGCAGGAGGAGGTGGGGAAGAGTCTGCTGGCAGAGTTTAACCTCGGCTGTGATGTGGAGCACACAGAGCATGTGTATCGAGTCTACGTCACCACCTTCCTGGGCTTCGGAGGAGACATGGCCCGACGGCGCTACGAAGACCAGCTAGTCAACAGCACCCTGACCAAGAACAGGTCCGTACACAGCATTTTATTTATTTTATTTTTCTTTTCATGGCATGTAACTTCACTTTCTCTTTATATTAGAGGTGCAGCAAAAGCACTTGCACAAAAACAAAAATGTGTATATCATTGCCAAGTTAATTGTGATACAGTGGCTTAATTAGAATAAGAACTGAGACTATGGTTTATAGTCTCGTCTCATCTTGTCTCCTCTTGTCTTCTCTTGTCTCATCTCATCTCGTCTCATCTCATGCCAGTGTTGCTCAAAATTAATTAATTGCCACATAAGATTTTTACTTCAGTTTCTTAGCTTTTCTCTTTGCCTTTACTGAGGAGAATAAACCTGTTGGAAATTATTTTTCTTTTCAATTGGCCTTTCACTCCTTCCACCACCACTGCCAAAAATTCTTTAGCCTTATTGGCACAGGAAGAACAGCATCTTTTCCCTCTGTTGTGCCATGAAGCAATACATTTTGTTCCATGAAGCAATGACCTTGTATCATAGTAGATATAAGTTATTTGAGTTCAGTTATATTTGGTCAAGAGTAGGCCGTTGATTTATAGACTGTTACTCATTGATAGTTATCCCTGAACTATTTCCTGCCATTATTACTTCCTTTGGTCATGAATATCTCAGTATAACATTAAAGGAATACTCCAGCATTTTTGGCAAAATACCCTTTTTCTGACTTCCCCAGACTGAGAAAAGATGTTCGATGCCATTTTCACCTCTCTATGGCCACTGGTTAAGTTCCTGCGGGTAGTGTTTTATGTTCGCTCAGCATAAAGACTTGAAGTCTACAGATTAGCCTTGCTCCGTCATAGTGAAAAAATAAACCTTACAGCAATTCCGAAGCTGTCTTATTTACACAATATATCGTGTGCATTTTAAATACACGTCTAGGAATACTTTTTTTAAAAATATGAGAGCCGTTTTAGGAGAAGTTCGATGGTAGGAACTGTTGTTCCTACCATCTTGACCATAACCTTGTTTTAAAGAAAAATTCCAAGATGTGTATTTCATTATCGTATAATACACATGATTCATTGTATAAATAAGATGAGACAGCTTCGGAGTTATTATAAAGTTTATTTTTTCACTATGACAGAGCTAGGCTAATGACTCCTGTAGACTCCAAGTCTTTAGGCTAAGCTAACATGAAATGCTAACCATTGGAACCGAACCAGTGGACGTACAGAGGTGAAAATAGTATCGAACATCTTGTTTCAGTCTGGGTATGTCGGAAAAAGGGTATTATTCCCCAAATGTTGGAGTATTGCTTTAACACTGCCAGAGTTAGGGTTCAGTTCCCACATTCTCCACCCATATCCAAATTCAACAAAGATGCTGTAGGGGTCACTGGATAAAAGTACACACCAAACGGCAAATAATGTTTTTCATCTTCCTTTTTCTAAAGGCTGCTAAGTGTTCAGACAGGCCTGAGTGAGGACAAGCCATACCTGGACCCCTGCCTGCCCGTGGGCCTGTCGGACACGGTGGTTCGGGACGGGTACAAGCTGTACATGAGGGGTCAGGGTGACTGGGCACATTGCCAGGAGGCAGTACGACCCTTTCTGGGCCTCCACAACGGCACCATGTCACCCAGGGGTGTTTACCAGGTAGGGGTTATCATGGGTTTTCCATTCACTATCTCCAAAAGTGAGGGATCCAGTGTGTAAAAGTCTTACATCTTTCACCGTTCTGCATAAATTACTATCACATTTAAATTTTGTGCCATGCACTTATTTTGAAACTGTAAGTGTCCTGTATGTGTTTTTTCAAATGGTGAATATCAGTTCAGAATTGAACTTCTTATAACAAAGTGTTATTAGTGTATGCTGTGTGATATGGTCCCTTGGCAATCAATTATCAAATTTAATCAATGGGGCGTCCTGGTGGCTCAGTCAGTTAATGCACATATCATGCAACTCTGATATCTCGGGTTCCAATCTGGCCTGAGACCTTTGCTGCACGTCATTCTCCTTTCCTGTTTCCCCGCTCTGCCGGTTATCCAATAAAGCAGAGAAGCTCAAAATAATCTTTAAAAAAATGAAATCAGTTGATTATAATGTCATGGTGTCTCCAGGCTCCCATTGACTTCAGCAACAGTGAGTTCTACGGCTTCTCAGAGTTTTACTACTGCATGGAGGATGTGCTGAGGATGGGAGGACAGTACAACAGTGAGAAGTACTCCCGCGCTGCCACAGTACGTAAACACATACAATACATCTGATATAGATTCCCTTTCATAAGTAACTTCATTTTTTCAGTGATTGGCTGAGAATAAGTTAAGTAAGACACTTGATCACTTTGTTTGTTTGCGGGAAGTTCACCATTGTTTTTTTTTTTTTTTCTGTTTTGGTTCACTCTCCAGGACTACTGCACCACCAAATGGTCAACACTGAAACAGCGTCTGGACAGCAAGCTTTTCTCTCAGCAGGCCGACATTAACAGACTCAAGTAAGCTTTTCTTTCATCTCCATCTGTCGTCAGTCCTCACCCTGCCCCAGTGTCTCTATGTCTCCTTCACTCCTTGCAAACGATTAATAATGGATGAATAAAACGACCATTTTCAGATTTCAGTCAGTGGACGTTTTTAAAGTGTAATCAAGTACAAGTTTTTTGTTTATTCTGTTGACATCGTGGATGCTAAAAGTTTATCATTGCTTGTTTATTATATCAATTTTAACAACTTTTAGGGGTTGATTTATCAAGCATACTGCAATTTAGTGCCTGGGATACAAAATTCTGTATCATCGCACTTTCTCAATTTTATGTGCGATTTCCTACAATATGTGATTTCATATGATAATGTAAATGAGCACAGCCGCAGTTTAGTTAATTTAAATGCACTGCCGCCAATACCTGTGGCTAAAAAAAAACATCTGGAGCATGTCTGAAAAGCAACACGACTTTCAGAACCAGAGACAGCACTTTTGAAAAAGATCTGTTTGCAAGACAAGCTCTTACTCTTGTTTTGTCGCATTTTTAGCGGTAGAACTAGCAAAAGGCGCAGCTGTTGACAACACAGCGCAGAAGTAGCTTTATCCACAAATCACAGGCATTTCCTCAGCTTTGATGGTCCCAGTGGAGAGGGAAATTGTCCTGAGAACACAGCCAACACTGGTGAAAATGCATTGCCTTTTAGCTCTTCGGACACTGGATAAATAACTTTCATATGAGGAAACGGATTTCCAATTTTCTATGCCTCCAGGTTCAAGATAAACAAGCAAAACTCTCACCTTTTATGCACCAACACCCACCGTGTCCACTGTGCATAAAAGGGGGGGCATGGCATTTTTTGTGGTAAATTAATGATGTTGCTTGCAATATCCAGATTGTGGCCACACAATTGAGATATCTCAGCATGACCAAGATCTGCACCTGACAGTTAATGCAAGCTGGCGTGAAGACAGACTAAACTCGTCAAAGGTGCTGAGCTAAGACGTGCTTTTCAAAGGCGGTAAATAACAGGTGCAATTTCCTTTGCCGCCCCGGCCACCAGTCATGATAAATCAGCTTTAGCAGGTCATTTGAATGAATTTCCATTCCCTCCTCCCATATTTTTGCGGCTCTACATCAGAATGCCCTAAAATACATATGCATTCGACCGCACGCGCAATTTTCAGTTCTCAATTTTCTTTGATTTCATCAGTGCAAACCTGCACTGTGAGACCTTGGTAAATCAAGGACAGACACTGTGTGCCTCATTTGCGCATGAAAAAGCCCTGCAAATCCTTGATAAATCAACCCCTAAGTCTTATACTAGTCTTACAATCTTGTTTTTTTTTTCTTAAAGCAAGTGAACAAATCTGCCAAATGAGGTGAGACAATCCCACTTTGTTTCCAATTCTAATCAACATTTTCAAGAATTTCAAGAATCAAGTTTCTTCTTTTGTTTTTTGTACAAGTGGGTTGATCTGCCTTATTCTGCCTTGTTTCAAGATATTTATCATTGTTAAGAGAAAAAATCCTGAAACAAGTGAAACTGCATTGGAAATGAGCAGGATTAGCTCATCTCACTGGCATATTTTTTCACTTGTTTTAAGAAAAACAAGATTTCAAGATTGGCACATGACTTGTTGAGATAGATTTTCTGCAGTGTGGGTTTACTGATGTCCCTTCCTGATCCTGACCCAACACCCTGTCATCTGTCGCCCAGGTACCAGTGCTTCAAGTCAGCCTGGATGTACGAGGTGCTGCACTCTGGCTTCCGTTTCCCTACAGACTACCCCAGCTTGCGAACAGCCCAGCTGGTTTATGACAAGGAGGTCCAGTGGACCCTAGGCGCCATCCTGTATAAGACCCGCTTCCTACCTCTCAGGTAAGCCCAGCACTGCACCACAGACACCAGGGTGGCATCACCAGGGTGGTGGAAACCCTCCAATCATATATATGGTCCCATAAGAGGAATTGGTATTGTTATTAACATACTGTATTTGAAATTATTTTTACATGAAGACGTTACACCTGCAAGTTTTGCATTTTTAATTTGAATAGACAGCTCTTACAAATCCCTATGCTGAGTAATTTCCTCTACCATGAGGTTTGTGAAACCAGCTCACAACCCCTCATAGAATTAATTTTTGTATGCAACAGACCACAGGTTCACCCTAATGGCTGAACCTGTGGTCCAAAATAAATAAATAAATAAATAAATAAATGTATGAATGAAAAAAAAATTATATTCTTCCTCCCCTTTGGTCCCCTTACCTTAAGTATGTTCTTCTATCTTCTTATGAGACACAACTGAAAACTCACTTTTAACTAATGTCTTTTATTTATTTAGTTAGTTAGTTTAGTTTGTCTGTTTGTATGGTGATTGGACCATTGATTATCTTATGCCTTTATTGATGATAACACTGACACAAAGGTCAAGGTCAGCTTTCTTGTCATTGTATAAAAACTGCACAAAGAAATTTGGTTCTCCAGAAAAAATGAGTATCAAGTAAGCACAAAACAGCTGGCAAAAGTAGTTACAATATAGTAAAGCAATGTCTACTTAAAAGGACATTAAAAGTGCTAGTGCAACAGTCTATGAAAATAAGTAAAGTGCATAGCTTAAAGGATGTTTCTGGTTAAAACATGGCTGCATTTTCATGAAATGAGGAGTTTTAAAGTCTCACAGCCTGTAGAAAGAAGCTGTTTGCAATTATCCCTGCATCCGCACTACACAATTGCCTGCAGTGGTCCAAGAAGAAAATGATCCAGCAATGACAAATGGATAATTTTGATGTCTCTGTTAGCATCACTTAATGGCCAAGTTGACAAACAGGCCTATCACCCACAAACTTGGTGTATTCCTTTGTGCATTTCATATAGAATACACTTAATATTGTTTTTAGTTTGTAAATTCAGACAACACAATAGTGCCATTCAATAGTGCCATTCTATCCCCCCATCCACCCTCCGATCATGTCATCTCCTGTCTGAATTCCTGTTCTCAGGGACCTGCAGCAGGAAGCTTTCCGCCAGAACCATCCCAGTTGGTTCCGTTCCTCCTTCGTTTACAATCACCACCTCTTTTCTCTCTGTATCCTGGTGGTGCTGCTGGCCATCCTGCTCTACATCTTGCGCCTGCGGAGGATCCACCAGCGGGAGCAGCGGCAGGCAGAGGCACTGGACCTCCTCTGGGCCGAGGAGGGAGAAGCCCTCATCCCCTGATAGCCCCGGCCTTGCATGTCACTCCTCTTTCAGCCAAGCGTACGTGATGCGAGGTTCCCACCAGACAACCTGGGGGTCTTTTCTCAATGCAAGTTGTCGTGTTATCCCTGACGTGTTTGATGTAATATCTCACACCCAATGATTCCAAAACAAAAGAATGCAAAGACAGAGAAAATCCTGGAAGCTTCTGTGCCAGCAGAGGACTTCTCATATGATGGTTTGACTTGCAAGAACAAACTGGAAGCCCTCAAGATTTGTTGCTTGACAAACGCATTCCTCATCCCAACGGTGCTGCATTCCTTAGCACAGAGATGGTTAAATTAGCCTGGAAAGTGGACACAAGTGTTTCCTAACTGATCCTGCGGTGTGACACACATGGTTCGTCTTAAACTGTAAAGATCCATTGTTGTGCTTGCTTTCTTGAGAAGTTCCTTTTCCACAAGATAAATTTTGGAAGCACAATCTCCGCAAGGACACAAGGTTGATGGTTAACACCAGTGCTATTCACCACTCTCACCCACCCACTACCCACTCTGTCCAAAGCCAGTTTTCTATGTTGGTTCTCACCTTAGTTAAACAGCAGACAGGACTCAGATTCTTTGGATTGGAATATGCCCTCTTGTCTTTACTGCTTTGCCAGAAGAGGGCAAAGGTGGTAACTGTCACCAGCAAGGTAGAATTTGTGTATGAACTGACTTGCTGAAGACTTTGAAGAGCATATAACTTCCATTTGGGGAAGCAAGCATTACTGTAAGTCATTCAGGAGCCTTCTGGAAGGAACAGATTCAAATACAAGTTTGCCACTGTTGGGATTTGTAATTTCCTCCGGGTGATCGGAAAAAATGATTCAGATCATTAGCCTAATTATGAGCCTAAGCTACTTTAGATGCCAGTACCACTCTCCATGTAGGAGAAAGGTCATTCCAAAGCTAATTCTTCATTTCCAAGAGCAGCTTATCCATTAAAACGAACAAAAAAAAAGTCATTACCGTAAGTTTCTCACCGAATATGTCTGAAATATCAGTCTGCAAAATGTGCAATTATCAGAGTCAACTAAGTACAACAGTATTAATTAAAATTGTTGTTAATGAATAATATATATTTCATTTTGCAGCAATACCTTTGGCTGTTTTTCCACAAAAAAATGAGAGAAATCTAAAATTAGGTAGTTTTACAAGGATAATGCCTTCAAGAACTGTCTCTTTTGGAAAAAGAGACAGTTGCCTCCAGGTCACCTTGTCTGGTAAAGCCCAGAATACACTAGCCATTTTCATAAGTCAGTGTTGTTTTAGCATAGAATAGGATTTGTAGAGTAGACAAACTTAACACCCACAGACAAAATGTACCAGTAATTTCCCACCCAAGTGTCTTTTACTTTATAGTTGCCGGTGTCCTTGCATTGCTCTCTTTTTTTTGGTTTATTTAATAGCACACCCAAATCTATTACTTGTAAAAGAATGAGGTCATTGTGCATCCTTCTTTGTATGAATACCATCCAGGTATATAAAGCTTTTGATCCTTTAGTATCCGCCCCTGAAGACAGGTAACTGATTTCAACATCGACTTTCGACATCGACTTTCAAACAGGGAGAATAGATATGACGAGGCTGTCATTTTACCATGAATGGTTTTCATCCCCTAGCTGAAATAGTTTTCTGATTCCAGAGCCATGAGCCATAGCTAAAAACAGCTTCCATATGACAAGATTTCAACAAGATTCCTCTGTCTCTGTTGATATGCCAAGCCCCCCCCCCCAACTTTAA
>OMKZ01002294.1:20812-47027 GCA_900302535.1 Neoniphon sammara | reverse complement strand
CCTTCTATGCTGTCAAATACCAACTTTTTGTCTGCCATTTGTATTTTTTCAGTGCAAGGAGACCTCCTCAGACGTTCCAATCTCAGTCACATTCACACATTCCATGATTTTAAGCAAGTTGGAAACCAAACTTTTGCCTTCTGTCTATACAAGAGTACAAATTCATTCCTGGTTTCATTTCTAGACAACATTTATCATTTATCAAAAACAAGAAGTGACTACAAAAAGTCAATCATTACCTATGCCAGGACAGCAGTATCCTCGCATAATCAGGTAGTTGGTGTGTGACGCCTGATGGGCCTTCACCTCCAGCCGCTTTCTCCCCTCACACTCCTCAGCGTCATCTTCATCATCCTCCTCTTCCTCCAATGCTGCCATACTAAAAAAAAAAATCACAATTTAACTTGAACTCAAGTTTGACTTAAAGATATGATGTAGTCTTTTTTGAAGTTTGTGCTAATTGTTAAGCTGTCCACATGGTGTTTACACACAGCACAGCAGGAAGTTATCAGGGCTTGTTTGCATAACTTAACTTCTGCCGGTAACCTCTGTATTTTAGAAATAGTAACTAAGTTTTTAAAAAAATTATTGCATGTGGCATACATTACAAAACAAGTGGACTAAACATAGTAACAATCAGAATATATCTCTAAATGACACTGGCATTGTCTTATAATGAATTTTTTATTATTGTTTTTTCTTTGATTTGTTAGGAAAATACTGTGTCTTCTGGTTGCAAAGTATGTTTTTTGAGAAATGACTTATAGTGAGGGTATACAAGGGAAGGTGAATACAATAACAAGTAGCAGTCTGAGGTTACTGGTTACTCTCACTGGATGCGTGTCCATACATGTGTGCATTACGACTCACCTCTTGACTACTTCATTGTCCACCAAGTTGCTGTCCACCACCACCACCTGTTTGGGTATGGACACATGAACAGATAGCAAGCCCAGAGACATGAGGCTGAGGCAGGCGGCACAAGCTCCTCCTGGGGAGTCCAGAGGGAACCGCAGCATGTCGGACAAATCCAGAGTTTCCTCTGAAGCCGCAGGTGCAGGTTTTGATGTGAGACTCCCTCCTGGCTGCTCCTCTGTCTGCTCCCTGATGCATGGCTCCTCACTAGTGTTAAGTGTGGAGGAATCCTTTGGGTTTACCTGCTGGTTGTGTAGTTCTGTTTTGCTCACTGCCTCTGTTTTCCCATTGTTCAGTTCCACCTCCATTTTTTCTCCTTCCCCTTTACTTTGGTTGTTCTCTCCCTCCATTATGAAGTCATTACTTCCATTTTCAGATTGCCCCTCTGGTTCGCCCATCAGTCTGTCAGCATCCTTTCCTTCACAGTGTTTTTCGTTCATCTGCTTCTCTTCTCCATCTCCTTTCCTCTCATCTTTCTTCTCCTGTGTCCTCCTCTCCTCTGACCCTGCTCCTTTCTCCGCTGGTTCCTGATACTCATCCGTCCTGCTCTCCGTTTCATGGTAGAACGTGGCAAGAGGTTTGTCGTCTCCAGTCCCGTTGTCAATTAGAGTCCTCAAAAACCGAAAGACATCTGTGCACAGCACAGAAGGAAAACGCCACGCAAAACACCTGTCAGTAAGGAGTGGGAGAGCCATGGTCAAAAAGCTTTGAAATCACAAGTGGTGTGGCGCAGACCAAACACTGAAAAACACAAGTGTCTCCGTGGTGATGCCAACAGCACAACCACTAAGCTTAACTTAATAGCAATAGTAATAGTAAGTAATGCAGAATTTTTCTCAAGCTATAATGATATAGAAGTCTTCAGTGGTTGCACGGCAGCTCTGCTCAGGCAGTGTCTGTACCTGTAGTATGACTGAGACAGCTGGAAGGACATGGGCAGGATGGGCAGCGCCCGGTTCTTCTTGGGCCCATAAGACTTACTGACCCGACGGCGGTTGACCAGACCTCTCTTCCTGCATTGTATGAACACTTGGCACAGCAGTTCCTGACTATACTTACTGTACATATGGAAGGTCTAGGGAGAAGAGAGATGGATAATCAGAAGTCTGCATGTGTACATGTATGTGTGCATGTGTAGGCCTCGAAAGGTAAAAGTGGAGACTGACATGGACGTCTAGAGAGACTTTGTGAACTGCGTTTGTGGACAAGGAATAAACACAATGGGTCTCATGGAAGAACTACTTGTACAAACAAATTTGTTCCTAAATGGCATGTATGAGCAATTCAAGAAAAGTTACCGCACTCCCCAATACTTTCTCTTAGGACACCCCAAATTCAAGACTGCTCTGGGCCTAACGTATGATTGTTTTTATGATGAGCCTGGCTCCCTAAACCTAAAAAAGTGTGTTTTTCAGTAATGGATTGTAGTTAGTTAGTTGGTTTGTCCATTGTCTGTACCTGGAAAGATCTGGAGGACTTCATCTGAGAATTGGACATGACCAGAGTGCTCTGTATCAAGTTATTCAAGACGATAGCGTGGATGTCGTCCGTACTGCAATGCACAAACACAACACACATACAATTCACTCATACATACAAATTTATGTGATGAAACAATTAACTTAGGCAATAAAAGGAAATCCCTACCAGGTGAGAGTGTCGTTGAAGGTCATCTCTTTTCCATTGCTTATGCTGCAAACCTTAAACCTGTAATACACAGAGAAATAAATTTCACACCACAGACCCACAGCTACAAGTCAAACTCCCTGGCTTTGATCAGCACTTCAATAGAAATAATTAGACTGTGAGATCACACAAGCTCCTCCTGCTCCTCTCCATACCGTGAAAAGAGCCTCTGTTTTGTGTCAGGGATGATGATGTCACTGGGGATCATGGCAGAGCTGAACTTCTGTCTCAGCAGCTTGCTGTACTCAGAGAATGCTTCAGCACAATCCTAAAAACAACACAGTAATATACAAACTTGTAGTCAGAAACACAGCTTCAAACATATAAACAAACAGAAATCCATTTTGATTATAGAACATCAGAGATCAAGAAGATGCATCATATTCATGGACATACACACTTCAGCAAAACCATAAAATGCCCACACACCTCTGGTTTATCTGGATTGGCTGGTTTCTTTTCTTCCAACAGCTGCATCAGAGACTTGTCCTGGTACACCTCAGCCAGGCAAATCCTGCAACACAGCCATTAGACAAATTAGCACTGTGAGTATGTGTGTGTGTGTGTGTGTGCGTGCAACGCATGCATCATCTTTGTATTACCTACCTGTAGTTCAGAAGTGTCTGAGGATTCTTGAGGATGTATCGTGTGCGACGTCCAACAGCAAGAGAAGTTTTATCCATGGATTTCTCAAACTCTGCTTGGAGCAGGTCCCTCACCACACAGTAGGGTATAAACGGCCTTTTTAACTGTAACACATCAGCAGTGTATGATGCCTTACCACACATTCAACACATTAAATGTATTTGTGACTGACTTTAAGAAAAGGTCCAAACAGTTGGACTAAAAATAAGTGGCTCTATTCAATTGAGAAAAAAAATTATATATTGTTGTAATATGCATGTTCAAAGTTTGTTCAACTGTTTTATGTTCAAATTATCTGATATAAAACTCTAGGACAACAAATTGCACATGCTGTGGCTGCTTTTATGTGTTGCCTAAGTGTGTATTCCACTGATATTACTTCTAACATTGTGCAGCATTAGAAATGAGCTAATTATCTGTTCAAGCTACTTCTTAAGTTTATATCTGAGGTCAGTGTTCCCTGTCAAGTTTAAGTCCAAGTGTAGTAAACAGGAACATCAACAGAAAATATAACATTTTCTTGGGGAGAAAGTAGTAAAATGCATGTGTTAGTCTATGTTATAGGCAAGAACAGATTTTGCCAAGATCTTACTTTGGTGTGACCATGTATAAAATTGTGTGTGTGTGTCTGTGTGTACCTTGCTGTTGAGCAGGTGTGAAGCCACACTGCACAGCATCATCAGTGAGTCCTCCTGCAAGGACCAGAAGACACGCTGTCGGGTCATCCTTTTCAAAGCTCGGTGGTCGGCCTCATCATGGGCAGGGGTTCGCTTCTTGGGCTCTTTAAGGACACGCAGACATGCAAACACAAACACACGCACAGAATTTGTTAACTGTGCATCAACCAAACCTTCAAAGTAGGATGAATTCTGATGTGACATGTCACTGCTCGTACCTTTCCTCTTCTTGCGTGTGATCTTGACAACCTCCTTTTTGCTTCTCTTCCTCTTCTGTCGCTTCCCTCCAACCACCTGCTGGTTTCTGCTTGCAGGCTCTACTGCCACCTGCACACAGGGGTGCAAGAGCGGGCAACCGTACATCATTCTTTATTATCTTTGTAGTTTCTGCTCGATTATGAGGCTGAGCATAAAAACAAACACTTGAGCCTAAGACAGATTAAGTGATCAGTGAAAGTGTATAGCTGTCGATCAGCTGAACTATTTTGAGGTACAGCATGTGAGCAATTTCTCATAACTGTATGAATCTACCAGCTTGTTGGGTGATTCTGGTCATTACAGAATCACAATGTGATAGATGGGTTTGATTCTGGCAAGGTACCACTAATTGATAATTAGAGAAGAACATAAATGATGTTCAATACATTTGCTAATTATTATTATTAATATTATTAAGCAACATAATTCATTATTGTAACTCCTCTGTCCACCAAGCAGTAACTTGCAAAAATGTTTTCATGTACGCAAAATGTGAAAATCATGAAACAAACTACAGTCATTGTATCTGTAGTTTAAATGTTCACAAGTATCTGTGCAAGGTAAATATTGGCCAGAAATGTCAACACACAACATGTCAGATGGCACTTAAACAGCATGATAACATTTTGAGTGACTATCTCTTTCTTATATCAGTTCTTTGCTCACATTGCTGTATGTTAAAAATGGATGTGGTGTAATTTTCAACAAAACTAAAACTGATGTGATCCGTACCTCAACATTTTCCTCAAGGATGAGCGGTCGCTTGGTGGTCACATAATGAGGCGATGTTGATCCTCCTGTTGCACACAGATGTACAGGAATGCACACATATACATTTTTTGATTAACAAAAATTATATGAAAAGGAATAGGCAACTTTGAGGGAAACCAGGAAAGCTAAAGCAATCAGCCCCCTTTTCCCTTTGTCCTCCCAACAAACCAACAGCAATCGCTGTGCAGCTGATTGACAGGTAGTAAAGCTTTCCTCAATTGGTTAGAAGCCTCAAAATTTACTTTAAAAGCAAAGAGAAGAGCAATGGTGCAAAGATTGTTCATATTATCTTACTCATTTATGTTCACCCAACATCCGAATAATTTTTGATGGGTAAAAACAAAATATCTCAAGTTTATAACTGATCAGTGATGGCTTTGATACAGGCATCATCAGCGGACAGATAAAGTGTTAAACAGGAGCAAATAATGGCTGACATGATCTAAGCAGCTCACCAGCTTTGAGTGCCAGCCTCAGAGCGCTTTTACTCAGGAGGTTCTTCAATCTGGTTTTGGTGCTGATCACCTCTTCACCACTTTGGTTCTGAAAACACAAATACACACGTCACCAAACGCCACAGGCACATTAATTAGACAAAGTAAAACCATTTCTATGTGTTAACAGCAAACCAAACAGTGTCTTTTGCTTGTGTGCTGTGCATCAACCTTTTTGACAGCAAGCAGGCGATTGGTCCAAAGCCAGTTACGCTTCAGATGAGCAAAGAATTCAGAGTGCAAGCCTCCTGCTCCTCTACCGTCGCCTGGTATCGACCCGTCATCACACACTTCACGACTCCCCCTGTGTGTGCACAGGAAACAAATACACACCATGTCAATTTTTTTTAAAAACACATTTTGATGTGCATCTGTACTACACAGATCTGTTTTGTGTAAAAGTCTTCAAATCCAGCTTGTTTGCTCTAATTATTTTATAAACCAAGAGGAAAAGAGAAGAAAAGATAGATGAGTTATTAATTAATACATTTGTTCTTTCCTGTAGATTTTTTCCCCTCCTGAGATGGCTGGACAATTTATGTTTTTTTAATGCATAGTAACACAATCAGTAAGTAAATGAGGGGGACACAAAGATTTGTCCTGTGAAGGAACACAGTTGTTTAAATAGGCCCTCTGCATATTATTTTGTTCTGTAGCATCCAGAGAAATATTGCTCCACCTACTTTAGCAGGTCTGCCATTCCTACAAAGTTTAAGCGTTCAGGCACCACAGGCATTATTGGCTCCGCCTCCTCTTGGACTCCTCTCTTGCCACGGATTACCCCTGAAAATAAAAACACACACAGACACAGGCGCACGCTGGAAGTCAGTGTTTTAAGTGGGGTACCAAATTAACTCATTAACCAGAGGTGTGTGGGCATCTTATGGTTTTGCTGGAGCACAGTGTGTCTATGAACGATGTGAAGTTGTTTTTCTGACTGCACGCTCATAGTCTTCCATGTTATTGCTGGTGATGCCAGTGTACTCTGTTTGTCTGAATCTGCATGTACCCAGTGGTGTGTTGAGGCAGACACACAGCAGGTCAAACCAGTAGTTCTCTACATCTTCGGCAGTGGCGAGTGTGTACTGGCGCTTCTCAAATGGTTTGTCAGGCGACTCTGTGACCATCCAGTAGTGAGGCTCAGAGCTGGTGGTGTCAACAATTGTGGCATTACGCCTCAGGTACACAAACACCTGAACAGACACAGAGAAAAGTGGTAGGGAGACACATATGAGAGGAAAATCGATTTCCAAAGAATGTCAATTTTTGATGTACCCCATTTTCGGCTCCTGTAAAATACAATATTCAATTAAGCATTTTTTTCCATTCACTGGCTAGCTACAAAATAGCAAGACAAAATCAATGATAAAATAGGGTCAGGAAAAGAATCTCTTACTGATCCTCTTTTTCATGCAGCGTTTATGTAGCACTGCCAAGGTAGACTACATGAGGTTGCTATGTACCTGGTCTTTATCCTGGAACTTCTCAATGGGACCAAACTGCAGCAGACCCATGTAGGCCAACTTATGCAAATTCTCATGGAAAGTGAAGATGTACCTCCTAATATGGAAAAATACACAATTACATTATTTTAGAGTTTGTGGTTATGTATTAGAGATAGAGTGTGTGTGTGAGAGAGAAAATTACCGTCTGTAAAGCAGTTGTCTTTTTATTTTGGACGGTAGGGCTCTGACAAGATAATGCTGCTTCACGGGGTCGTTCAGATATGCGTCCAGTTCATCTATCTGTGTACACAGGCACACATGGACACATGCAAAAATTTATTAAGTCCACCGATAGTCGAATAGTCACCTCTGCCCCTGACTGAATCAAAACTTTTGTCTCCACAATCTCCCTACTTCTGTTTCCCTCTCCAACTATCTGAATTGATACTATAAATCATTTGTACTTTATATAGTGCATATAAGGTGATTGGCGCTGCCTGCCCAGTGTTTGAAAAAAGAAAAAAGAATAAAATAAAAAAAATAAATAAATAATAAAGTTTGTGCTTACCTTGTAATTGACCTGTATGACCTGTATGAAGAGGGAGAGAGGCAGGCACAGCAGCAGATCACTAACCAGAGCCCAGCCGAAGCCAAACTCCTTGTGCACAGGAATTGGAGGAATGAACCTCTTCCATGACTCCTCCTCTACATACACTACCAGACACAGGCAGATAACAGAAAACACAAGGTGAGTATCGGAAACCTCAGCTGAATTCATACCTCTAACTCCTTCATGTAGATAGAAATACACAAAGGCAGCCTCTCTTAAACAAGCAGGAATATTAAGCTCATTAAACACGGGTTTGAATAATTTAAAGAACAGAAGGAAAGCAACAACTTCGAAGTTTTCACACAAATACACTCTCACCTTTCAGATCAGAATGACTGAGACCAGGATTTGATGAATCCCTCAACTCCTCTTCATCACCTGATGATATTACCTCCAAATTAGGCACAGATGGCGCTTCAGTTGGCTGGTCTGCAGTGCTGGGAGTAAGGTTTTCAGATGATTGTGTTTGTCCCTCTGTGTTTTCGGAATTACTTGTATCTTTGTTGGGGCCCGAGTGTGAGGGATTTGAGGGCTCCAGGTTTTCCCGTGTGCCTGTGTTTGTGCTATCAGGATTGGAGGAATTTGTGTCTGTTGGTGTTTGACTGAGTGACTGGGTGCTGGCAGAGCTGTGCTGGAAGGGGTGCCCATATATAAGGTACCAGAGGAAGTTATGAATAACACGCAGACGATGCATCTTAGGCTGGAATCCCAAAGTCCGGCTCAGTCCTTTAACTGTAAAGAAGAGAGACAGAGAAAACCAGAGCAAATACAATGAAATTATGGGAGTTAAAAACAGAAGGAGAAAAATCAAATTATAATTTTCTTAGAATAAATACAGTACATCAACACTCCACAAGACAGCTCTATTGTATGCAGTCATACAGAACCTGTTGTGGGCTTGAACTCCTCCTGCTCTCTACTGCTTGTTCTCTTTTTGTCTGCTTTGCTCTTCTGGGCTTTGCTGCTGTTGCCAGTCTTCCCCTTCAACTCATTTGCTTGTTCTCTGGCCTTCTCCTCAGCCTGCTGCATACTGAAGGACAGAACCAGAAGGCAGAGAAAACGTAAGAGAGTTGAGATAAAGAGCAAGAAATGGAAAGCTAAAGACAGTAAAATAAAAAATAAAAAGGGGAATCAAGGAAGATTGGTATGGACTGACTCATAACACACAAGTCCCATGGTTGCACATGCTGAAGAACAGAAACCATTTTTGATTAAATGCAGAGAAAAGGCACCGTGTTGAATCCTACAGCAAGATTAAAGTTGGCCTACCGGAAGAGAGAATTCCAACAGAATACTTTCCCTAGTTTTATAATCACTTTCATCTGTAACATCACCATTAGAGTCCATGTTGTTTAGGACGCTAGACAGGGATGTATTTTTATGAAGCTGCTACTACTGCTCTTAACTCTGCTAATCATGTGCACAAGGATGCTCAAAGAAACTACAAATGGCTGATACAATATTTAGACAACTTCTCATTAGCTGATCAGTGGTCAGTGTGCTAAAATTAAATCCTAAGTAACAGCCTAACCTTATACAGAGCAAAAAATGGACTTCAGCAAATTGTTTGGATGATCTGGTAAGTTGTAAAAGTTGATGCAAGCAGTGCCAGTTACTGTTTGTACATCAATCCTGAAAACTACACAAAGAGACTTCCTAGTATACAATTGGCAAAAATGTGTGGATGGGAAGAAGCTGATCATCTATGACTGCAACTTTTGCTTTTGCAGACCAGTGGGAGGTGTGGAATGTAACTTTTATTTCAATCCATACATTGCATTTCAAAAACTAAAAACTTCTACTAAGTTAAGAATTAATGGTGCAAGAGTAACTTAATTTTTACAAAAATCGGCCGTGCTCACCGTGCAACAGAATAAGAGCTGGAGATTCGGAAGCGGACCTGGTCTATGGCTCTCTTGACTACATCATCGTTGGGCTGAATGGAGGGATGAACCACCATCTCAACCTGCATGTGGAGGAACATCGAAATGGAGAGTAGGGAAAGAAGAAAAATTAGCAATTCAAAAATTCATGTTTTTTTCTTTTCCTAATCCTTTAGTCTGAAAATTTGTTTGGCGTGTTCACTTTCATGTCTGAGAGTGTGAGCGCATGAACAAGGCTAAACAAAAATACTAGCCTGGTGCATCCAGCCAAAGTCATTGTGTTATACTGCTATACATTGCATCTATTAAATTAGATAAATAATTGATATGTTTACTCTCCCACTCTGTAAGATCATTTCAAGGTATTTTAGTTATTTATTGATTTCATGTGTTTATGGCAAGTGAATACAAAAGTCAAGCTCTGGGGTTTTTTTTTGGCGTGTGTGTGTGTACCTTCTTGGTGATTCCATCCTGTATGACGGTGGTGGTGTACATCTTCAGCATGCCTTCTTTGGACAGACTGCGTATGATACGCATTATAGACTTCTTGCAACACTTTGTGCTGACGCCATCCTGCTTCTCCTCTTCATTGATCATCTTCTGCAGCCTTCAGAAAGACAACACATTTCTGTTAATGCTCCCCCTCTAACTGTGCAATACTCTGTTATTTTTTTTAAATAAACTGATATAATGTGGATGACAAACTGACGGGTAGAGTCCCTCTATGATCTTGAAGTTGCGGACGGCCTCCACAATCATGTTCTTCCTCTTCAGGAGGCGGTATGTCTCGTGAGGCCGCTGCACGTGACCGGCATGAGACTTCTGGGATTTCTTGTTACGAGAGGCCTGCACCAATCAGACAAAGGATTAAGCTTCAGGTTGAGCTGTAAACTTTCTGACGCCATCACTCATGCCATCTCTTTGGCACTAACCTTCTTGGGAACATCCTCAACAACCATAATGCTGTCGTTTGCTTTGTCATTGGTTGAATTCGTAGCCTTGGTCTGAAGCAATGACATGTCATGGCTTAAGACAGATTCTTCCCCGCCCTGAACTTCAGCTTGCTCTGATGGGAGAGATATTCCTTGTTAAAGAAGAATAAAACAGAACATCTTTTTCCAGTGCTCTTGGTTAGCATGGAGTTGCGAACATGAACAAGTCTCTCCCATTGCTTAAGTTCAGAGAATCAACACTCCCAAGACTGATGACATCAAGATTTCTGTTTCTGTTAGCATTTTGAAGCGCACTGGAGCAATTTTAAATTTTACTTATTGAAGGCATTGCAGCTTAGAGATTTGCTTATCTGGTTCAATTTTGAGTGTTTCATGTTCAAAAGTATTGATTAAGCTGTCTAAGAGTCTAAGATCATATGAATAATGTGAACTCTGTTGTGGGTTGTATTTTCATGCTGAGAGCCTATGCACGTATGTTAAACATTAACGTTAGAATCTTGATTTTACCTCTAATAAACCTGTGAGTGTGTGTGTGAGACAAGTTTGAGAGCTGCTATCTGAAACACAAACAAAGTAGCAGGTGCAGCTGTCACATCATATTTCTCACCTGTTCCATCAACAGATTCAGACACAGATTTCTCATTTGTCCTGGATATTCCACAAGCTGGGGTTTCACCTGTGTAATCACAGAAAAAAATACACCAACAGGGTTATTCCAGGTTTCAGAAAGCCAAATTTAAGAGTTTTTATGGACCTTAATGCTACCTGGAATTGAATGTAAGACCATTTTAAAAACCAAAATACAGGAATAAAACTGGCAACAGGGGCGCTCCGGTGGCTCACTCTGTAGAGCGCATACCACGTAATCGCAGTGGCGCGGGTTCAATTCCGGCCTGTGCCCTTTGCTGCATGTCACCCCCCCACTCTCTCCCACGGTTTTCCTGTCTATCTCTACTGTCGCTGTCAATAAAGCAGAAATGCCCAAAAAAAAAAAAAAAAAAACCCAAACAAAAAAAAAAACTGGCAACACCAACTGATGATTTCAAACACAGCTGAAGAAACTATAAAAAGGACAACATAAAATTGTCAAATTATGTTGAATGAAGCAAATTTGTTTCATTCTGTACTAAAACCTTTTGTGGATCAGTGTTTCCCTTACATTTTTTTAAAACAGTGGTGATCATTTTTACTCCTTCTAAGCTCAAGCTACCTTGATGCTATAATACTTGAATTTCACATGCACATTTTTTTTATATTTTATTTTTTATTTTTGTACTATTATATTCTATTTCTATCATACTTACTCTTATTTAATACAGGTAATATTGGAGATTTTTGTATATATAGCCAACACAAACACAACACAAAATCTCACTGCTGTGTTTTTTTGTGCAATGACAATAAAGAAAGTCTCTCTCTCTCTCTCTCACATCACTGTGTTTTTTGCAAGTTATGTCCGTTTTTGTCATGTGGGCTATGTGAACCGCTGTAGCAAAAGAATTTCCCTGGTATGAAGATATTTACAGAGTTGAACAGACTGGTGTAGACCACAAGAATAAGATATTTGAGTTCTTCAATTAAGTGTTACTGGCTTTTGAAATTACATGAGCTTGTAAAAAGCCAAAATGTGAGAAGGGAATGCCCATGAAGTATTATGGAGGCCAAGCTGCAGAGGGAGATGGATAAACACAAGACTGAGCATAACTTTCCTGAAGGCTCATTTGCATTAACACTGCTTACTGAATACTCGCTTCAAAGTGGGAAGGCAGGGGTCAGCGAACAACATGCTGCTATCCATTCAAATTATAGGGCTGCTACAACTGATAGCTGCATGAACAACCTTTAAACAGAATCATGATGTTCGGCATGAAGCAGATTCCTCCTGGAATGGAATGTTTCGAGCCAGACAATCAATAAAGCAAAGTTTTACCACAGAAGAGATGCATGGCTCTATCAGGTTTTTAATCCCAGGCCCACCTAGGATTGGGCAGGAATTCAATTTGTTTATCATCTTTCTGTGGAATTATGTTGTTTTGATATGATGATATCAATATATCATGGTACACAATGCTGTCTACCAACTGATAAAAAATAAATATATAAATAAATAAATATTTGAAAACTAACCAAATGAGCTATGAAACATCTAAGAAACAAGAATTTGAAATTTTCAGTTTTGTTTGACATCACACTTACCATGCAGTTCAATATATTAGATTATTAAATGCAGTTTTCAGGTCACATGGAATATCATGACATACTGATATAGGAAAAATGTTTATGATTTGTGTGATATTAATTTCAACCACATTACCAGCTCAGGCCCACCGCTGCATTTGTCACTTATCCTTACCTCCCTTGCTGTTGGTCTGCAGTTTGGAAGGTGACCACTGAAAGTCCTGAGGGTAAAACTCATCTACAGCTCTGTGCACCTTGGAGTCATATAAGCTGCTGGCCCAGCTTCAGCCTTTTCTGGGTACCTCTTTATCATCAACTTGCTCTGCTTTCTCTCAAAATGTAGAATGCAGCTGAATAAAAAGGCCAAGAGTCAATCTGTTGTGGCAATCGCTGCATTTCTGGACACTGATAATGTTACTTTGTAGCGGAAGGTTGTATTTGACAACAGTCTAAGATGGCAGGCTACTACAGATGAAATACCACCAGCGAAAAGACAATGACCGCAGATTTGAGGGTATAAAAGTGAAATTGCTTTCAGTGCGCATGAAATCACCAAAGCAGAATGGGTTTATTCTCAGATCTCATTCACTGCTGTTATCTCTGCTTCTTTTCTATGTTTTGCACAAACAAAAACTAACATGCTGCAGTCAACTGAATCTTTGAAGTACTTGCCCTGCGGAGGAGTTGTTACAATGAAAGCTGTCACTGACCGTAACCTCGAGCTACATAATAAACCTAAACATCTCAAAGGCATGGACTGCCAAGGCATCGTCTGCTTTTATTCCATCTTGCAGCTTCCTTGAGTAAAGTTAAGCTAAAACCATTCACCTTTAACATGGGATTGTTAACAACAAAACAAGTTACAAATTGAAACTATTCCATTCATGTGGTGCCAAAGTGAAAATGCAACAGTAGCAAAAGTGCCTTACAGATCAAAAGCACTGCTATAATACAACTGATAATGCAGTCTGAATGAACCTTGAGGAACCAACGAAATGAATGAAACGTTTAATATAAAATTGCACGCCTTAACCAGCAGGGCACAACATGCACTGGGCCATGATACAGAAAGACAGAAGGAAATTAGCTCCTGTGGAAAATGTCAAACCTTCCAACCAACTCCTGCTGGCCTTTTAAAACAATTATTTAGTTGAGGTCAGCACAGACTGTATTGGATATCCAAAGTTTTACTGATTAATTAGCATAGTTTGAGAAAAATTCCTGTACAACAGGAATTCAGGGACTCGGCCTTAAGCAGACTCTCAATGAGAGTAATAATTCCCGCAGTACGGTGTCACCCGGGAGCTGAAAATGTCGGGTTGTTGTTGGAGGGTACAATATGGATAATCTATCAAAGGGGGTTTAATTGAATAAATAAATCACAGCCCACAGGTTAGTAAAATTCCCTCTTAGTTGTACTCTGTGATGATTCATGGAAGGCATGCATAACTCTACTGCAGTGGTACGTATAGCTTTATTTGAGGTATTGGCTAGAATTTATATCCTTAGGGCACAACAGACCACAAAATGTAGGTTGCTATCACATTCATCATACCAGATCAAGATGCTTCTACAATTCGCTTCTCATATCCAAGGTATGACATGACAAAAATGTGATTTATTATCCCTTTAGCCACTTGGGTGGAACTGAAAGATATGTAGCTCTTGTATCAAGTATGATTAACATTTTTCAGGATTTCTGAGTTTATTTCAGATACATCTGGGACTCTTAAAAGATGTGCGAGCACCTGGGAATGAATCTCCATCCAAATAGAAAAGAGTCTGGCATTGTTCAGGGTTACTGGTGCATGCAAGGGAGACTGTGCTTCTCCTGCCAGAAATACAGCTCCTTCTGAAACAGAGGGAGAGAATGAACCCTTTAACGGGTTGACTGGGCTTGATATTATATAGCTGTTAGCGTAGCAGTCATAGTTGAATCACGCTCTTGCCAAATGTCAACTCCTCAGACATTACACCGAGCAGGAGAAAATTGCTGGTTATTCTGGGATATTTCTCTGCCTCTTGAAGTAGGTCTGCTAACTAAGCTTTGTGCTAGAGACAGAAGAAAACCTCAAGAGCAGTGTCTGATTCATTTAAGGTGCACCAGTCTGTCCACAATTGCCTTGAAGCTTCAGGTTTGTTGGCTTTGATATTGTTATTGTATGAAGCCACTTTGGCAGATAGCTTTTCAGAGGAAGAAAGACACCAGTTTGGATATCGCAGAGCCCACATCTGCCTCTCAACTAATGCAAACCTTAGGATCTATAAAATGCCATTTCAAATGTCATGTACTTGAACTGTATTTGTTCATTTTTATGTCTACAACCCCCCCTTTTCAGAGTTAATTTTACTTTGCTGCAGGCTTTTAAATGCCTTGACATTTAAGAAGTGAATCTTCTGCTCCTTGGCAGACTTTCATGGAGGCAGGTGAGGCGGAGAAATCCTGCAGGTCGTCTCGGGTTTCAGTTGTAGTCTGGGAACAGGCGTAACCCTCTGACATCAGTCTGCATGGTCGCTACAATATAGCCTGACACTGGGGAGATGCCTTCACCTTGTGACTAAATCCAGAAGCCCAGGATACATGCACACCCACTTTGGGATGACACGTGATCCCGCAAGTAGGATATTTGAGCGTGACATGGTCTAAACCGAGAAACCACGGCATGAGAATGTGTTTGTGATTTATCTAACAATGTGTCTCATGCTCCTTTCATAGTGAAGGACAGCTTAGTGTATAAGGAGAGGTCCCTTAAAGAAGCAGACACAGGAAAAATGTAGGAATATCACTCAAAAACACTTGGTCACTCTGGGACATTATTTACAGCTGTATGACATCAAGTTCAACAACTGTCTATTCATCATGAGGTGTTATTCCAGGTCATGTCATGTTGTCAAGCCGTAGAGGCTACAGCAGTATATTCAGAAGGCCTTATTTGTCATGTCATGTCCTCCAATGGGATATAGTCCTGTCTGCTCCTTCTTTTACCATCAGTAACTAGAGAGCTTTTGCCTGGGGTGATAAGGTAACAAGGACTTTGAAATATTCAACACGGCATTGTGAGCCCCGTTGAGGTAAAACTGCAGGCAGATAGGCCTCGAAAGATGGATTATGTGAGTAATGAGCTATCAGGAATACTCCAACAGTAAGGCCACATCTGGAGCAACTGAGAGTGGAAAAGCCCTTTCCCATTCACTGCTGCTGTCCACATAGCAGACACTGAAGGGGGCCGTCTTTCAGACTCAGCATGTCAGGACTATGGAGGGCTATTTTACTGGACAAAAATCTATTGTGCACCTAATCTCTAAAAGCGCTGACATGCTTTTTTGTTCTTTATTATCTTCAGCCGTCCAGGATCCAACCAAAGCATGAAATCTGGAGCTCTTTCAGGAATTTATCTACATATCCAGTTAGATCAGCAATGAAGCTGCACATGCCAAGCCGTAACTACACAAGGCTTTGCAGGGCTGAATGCACTCTACACATGCAGTGAGGTTCTTTAATTAGTTTGATTTTACATATGATTTGAAAGGAAAGCATATTACATCTAATATTGGACAGCCTACACTGTGCAGACAAAATGCATTATGCATGAGTAACAGTTAATGTGGGAAACCCATTGAATGTTATACAGTGTTGATATCCTCACAATATATTACAGATATTGACTATAAATACATTAGCATTTTGGTCTGCTCATACTGTTATCTGATAAAAGTAAGCCTGATATGTCACCAAAGTGATATAACAAAGATAGATATTACTAATTCACAGTGGAATTTCCCTGCTCTAGTACTTGTGGTTTGTCGTCAAGAGGCAGGCCAACTCTCTAGGCCACACCATGCAAATGTGGGATGGAAAGAAGCTATGTAGGGTGGGATTTGATGGAAAAAGAAGGATACTCAAGCTCGTGGATAAATAAAAGCTCCTCACTGGTTGATGCCTACAACGAGCTATTATTAACATCCCGCAATGAGGCCACACCACAGTGGCTGAGAATCCATCCAAAAAAAAAAAAAAATTCAGAGAAACAAATGACTACTTAATACCTCTCACAGGTTTAGAACAGTCTGCATGACATTGCAAATTCCCAAAAGTTATACTATTCAAGATTTATGTTTTAATGTAAATCTGTAGAGTCACTTGTCACTTTGTGATTGCATTAGTCTCTGCAGTTTATCTAAGCAAGATGATTAAATTTCATTCATTAGATATTTTCCAAAATCCAATATGACTACACCTTGTTTATTGATAATAAATCAATTCTGCATCCATGTTATGAATAAAGCAACAGCTTAAAGATGATACACTACGGGCTTGGGAAAGATACACTAAATAAAGCGCAAATAGTTGACAGCCACTCAGTAAAAGCTCCACATTTAAGAGCACTTGACTGATGGTGAACTGAGTGAATTGTACACAAGGGATGCTGACCTTCTCTTGACTGGTTGAGGAAGGAGGCAGATATTTGAGCACTCTACTTAAGTAGAAAGTTGCACACACACACACAAACAAAGCAAATAACCATTTTGTTTCCAGCGTTGCAAGCTCTTGAGGTAAACCTTGAAAATATTTTGCCTCTCTCAGGCGCAGAAAAAAAAAAACTTCTGTACATAGCATAAAAAGAGCAAATCTGACATGTAGCACAGGGTGAGGGCTTAAGCCTTGGCCCTGGCATTGGGACAGACTTAATGGGAGAAAAAAAATTACAAGCAGGAGGGGCCCTCCTATTAACTATTCAACTGCTGTCAATTCCCATTAAACAGAGTTCACCATGAACATTGGGTCAAATAAACACACCAACATACAAAAAGGCCTTTCTCTAGCATGCAGTTTGTGTTTTTTTTTCTTCTGCTGACCATGACACAAAACGGCTGTTCTTCAATCAAACAATACTTCCTTTATCTAGTTATTGTCCATGTAACCAATACAGAGTAGTTCATGGAGAGTGCAGGACTTGACCACATCTAATGTCAACACAACCAAGATTGAAGAATAAAAAGGACTCGTGACTGATACAACTGATCTCTGGTTAGCTGCATGTTTGGTTTGCTTTAACAGCTCTTCTTGTGCCAATGCTTAGAGCAAAATCGAGGCTACCAAAAAAGCAGAGGGACATTTTGACTCTTGAGACTGGTATCCCATTATTGTCCTTCTGCAGAGTGGACTCCCACTCAATAGATGTCAGCTGTGTGGGAGTGTGTGTCTTGTCTGGTAATGTGAATCACGAGGAGAGTAGCTTAGGAGACTGTGTGCATATGTGAGTGAGAGAGAGGGGGATAAAGTGAGAGTGAGAGAGAGGAAGAGAGAGAGAGAGAGAGAGTTCACATGAGGGCCTCATTTGCCATATGCACTTCCACTCTTGATTGGCTGAAATCAAATTATCCTGCATCACAGTCACATCACTGAGGTGGCACAGAGACAACCTTTCCACCTGCAGTGCAACAGGAGAGACATTTGATATCCTTTTTTCCCCCCACAGCTTCTAAGTGGTGAAACAAATAAAATTTTAACTTTGGTGAATACCCATCTTTCAAACTTTGCATGTCCTTGCTTTGGTTGTACCTAAACCTCAAGATTTAAACATGACACAGGATTAAGGTTAACTGGTAGATTGCCTAGTCGCCTGGCAATGGCATTTTTCCCACAAGGATTAATAAAAAGTGACACTGCATACAAACAAGCAGTAATAATGGATTAACAGAAACGTGAGATGAAAACTCCAAAGACTGCTGTAGTTTGTATATGACACAGGTAGACGACGCTCTGTGCATTTCAAATTAGACCTACATTTTGCAAACCTAAATGGGACAAGGTGATGAGAACATGCCTTACCGGTGAGGTTATGATTTACATTTTTGAGAAAACCATTTTATAACTGGGCCAGCTATGAATGCAACATGCAATAGGCCATGCCATTTGCCTGTTTCTTACGCTGCTTAGGCAGATCTGATCACCAGCCTCCAGGGAACAAGAGGTGGTGTATATTGTTTGTTTCTTGCACACTACACAGCACAGAAACTGTAGCCCAGTGGTTCACATAAAAGAAACGCGCCCCTCCTTAAACCGTAATTTAATGGCATTTACTATGGCGTGATTTGCATCTATTAAGTGAACGTGTGAATAAAGGTAAGCTTATCTTGCGGGGGAACAGAGTCTGGATCTCCGCCCCTCGGCGACCTCGCATTCCAGAGATTCCCATACTCTAAGCTCACCTGCCTTTTCCCTCGCTACTTATGCGCTTTCAAGGGCAATATCGTGGAAAAGTAAGCCTCTTTGGTACAAATAAAACTAACTTTAACAGGACTGGGTGGAAACAATGAAGCCAGGAAGTTTTCATGGCAACGGTTGAGGCGCCCTGAGCTCGACACTGAAGACAGCAAGCGAAGGTCCCTCAAAAAGGTGTACGCTGTTGGCGTTGTATCGGTCACAAGAAAAAGATTAGTGTAGCATTAAATCTTCCCTCCGCTTTGTAGTCTAAAGAAGACTGTCTTCTACTGCAAAAAGACGCACCACTTTCTTTTCACAGTGAATTAAAGACTTTTTGAATACAAATTAGCAGCCCATTCCCTCTTACGCACAGATGCTTTCCTTTTTTTCCTCCAGTTATTCTGCTGTTAGAAAATGAACAAAAGAGCAAACTCAGTACCTTGGGAGGACTATTATGGTGCTGCCAGGGATGCGGCTCGGATCCACATTGGAACATGTAACTTCATCGGTTAAGTCCCGTCGTTTAGTCCCATGCATGTGGAAGAGTGAAACTCGCCTCCATAGTCGGGAAGAAGAAGACGACCCTTCGCTGCTCCCTGCTTCCAGTCCGAGGCAATACGAGCGTGCATGACGTCAGTGGTACTGTGGGATAGCAGTGCGCACTCCTGATTGGTTCCTTCCGGAGAAGGGGGCGTTTCGCGGAGAATCGTTTTGTTGAATCGACCAATCGTAAAAGGAGAAGATAGTTTCCTTGGTTACAAATTTTGTCAACCTATACACGATACAGAGAGGGATACCACAAGGTATGATATATGAATATTCACTTTACTCTCATAGCAAACACATTTACTGATCATTTAGGTATATCGAGGTTATAACAGTTAATCTACTACACTTTTTAGTTTAGTTTCTTTGACACTGTATCCCTCTTTCTCTGACTTCTCAAATGTCGGCCTAACCCTCGGCGAGACCATAAAATTATGGATCCTCCGACCTTGAATCTTTCTGTTAAATGCTAATATTTTACCATAGCTGGCTTGCTTTTACGTGAATTACTTTATCCTGTGAATTTTTTTAACTCTCCCTTGCTGTCACCCAATAATAATTGCTGAAGCCTTCGGTTACACTTTATCTGGATAACCCCATATGGTGATACTCAAGTTCCCATCAAGTGACTATTATATGTCACTAAAAAGTCTACTGAGGTTCAAGTGATACTCATGACTGTGTGAAAACGTTTTGTATGGACATAGATAGTGTGCAGCAGTTGGGATAATGTTAGCAATAGGGTCAAGGTTAGGGATGGGTTTAGGTTCAAGGGTCAGGTTAGGGTTGAGGTTACAGTTCGGTTAAGGTCGGGCTTCCATGTGAAGAAAAAACAGGCTTGTGACACAACTGAGAAGCTTTATGTGCACTTTTTACTTTTTTCCCAGTCAGTAATTTAACTTCTGTTTTTGCTTATGCATTGTACTTAACCACAATTTACATCACACCCAATGCAGAGTACAGATTTTGTGTGGTCCACGTAAGCATGAGAAACTGGACAATCATTGGCCAACTGTGGAGCTATTCACAGGGAAGAGTCAACAAAGAAGAGCAGAATAATCCGGCTTGACTTTGTTTGTGCACTTTGTAGTTTTTCCAATTCAAATAATCCAGTTTAAACTTTGTCCTTTCCTTTTAAATTGCATGGGAAAGACCACATTTAACAACATTTTCTTATCTAAAAAGTAAGTCTGTATCTGTATCTGACTACTCTTTAAAGGAGCCACTTTTTACTTTTACATCAATAGATTTTTACATTGGTAACTTTACTGTGACATAAGTAAAGTATCAACAATGTAACAGTAGCCTGCCTCTACTTGAGTAGGACGTTTAATTAGTCTTTCCATCCCTGGTTGAGTATCAGCATTGGACTATCCAAATGTAGTGTTACCTAGAATGCCATTGAATAAACAAACTAGAATATGCATCCTAAGGTCTGCACTTCTTCCTCAAGTGAGAAAAATCAGCAACTAATGTTCAGCTTCTCTTATGTTCTGAATCCTAACCATGGGTTGCCATTTGGTGTTATTACGACAAAAATATCATCTTGTGCTGTGATGCAAAAAAGCTTTTATGTCTGCTGGCGACGTGAGGGAGCAATAGCAATTATTTCCAATGGGTCCAGAGCAGGCGTCAATTCTCATTTCACTCATAGATGAAATATCAAGCCTTTCCTGCATATTTCACACCAAGCACATCTTAACTGAGACAGGCCTATGTGGCCAGAATTGTCAAACCTAAAGCCAAAAGACACAATTAATGTGGTGTGGTATGGTGGTTGGAATATCGAAAAAGGCAATCATGTACATTAAAGGAAATCGAATTATAATTCCCGATGGCTTTGGCCTCAACTCCCTCTTTAATACCCAGCACATGAAGTTGATTATGACATTAAAGTATGTTATGATGGCAGCTTTGTGGAGCAAACTGTTTCTGTAGTCTATGTCATTTTAAGTAGAATGACAAGAATGGGTAAATAAAGGATTAATTCCTTAGGAGCTAGCAAACCAGGGCAGACTCTTCAGTTCGCTTTATACATTTCAAGTGAACTAATCTCATTCAACAGCCAAACAAAATAGACCCCAGAGATCTTCCAGCATATCTGATCACACTGGGTGCACCATCTGTCTCCTACTGCTCTTCACAGACACAAAAACCTGTGGAGACTGCAAGAATTTGGGAAATATTCTTGCAATGTCATGCAGACCTTGACAGTAAAATTAGCTTTTTTGGATATTGTGTTGTATTCATACACTTTGTATCTTGTGTAACCCTATGTATGGGCTCATGGAAGCACAGAACTAATGCAAATGAAATGTTGGCCATTTTTATCAAACTTTGCACAAACTATGTATTTTTCATATGTTTTTGCATGTACTGCACAAAATGTACACATTCATATACATCAACAGCCTTGCAATGATGCGTGGAAGGGATCTGCAGGCCTTCATCACAAACTGCCGAGCAGAGGATAAAGGTAAGTCAGTGGTAATTGAATCTGAAACATTGCTGACTTGTGACTTAGTGGCCTCTTGGCCTGTTGCTCTTTTGAGCAGATTTGACCTGAAGTCCCCGTGATATGAGATGCTGAATTTTCAAAGTACTGTCAAGACTTTGATGCTGTTGTCAGAGGCAGCATTGCTTGTGTTTATTCACCTGTCTCCTTGAGTCACAGCTGAACTACTCAATAAACTGTCTGACATAGCTAGTTTGCCTTCTGCTTCTCTCTGCTAACTCCCCCGAAACTCCCCCACTGAATTGCCCATACAATCCATTAAGTCTTAACATGTGCTATTTCTCTGTCTCAGCCTCCTTTTTTGCTGTAGTCAGCATAAAGACTTTACCTCAGACATCAGAAGTGATGAGATTCTCAACAATTTCAGTGATCCTAATTCAACCATATCATTTGCTTTCATCCATGCAGAAAAACTGACACTGCGCATGAAAAATGGTCTTGGCAGCTCAAAGTACAAACCGGCTGAATATGGAAGACTACAAGCCATTGTTGAAGTTAAGCGTCAAGAATCTGATATCATTGGCCAGAAGGTAGATTTGGCCATTGTCAATATTGTGCCTGTGCTTGTGGTAACACTGTGATTATCACATCAGGAACTGTTTTCACATTTGATAACGTGGTAATTAAGCAGCAGATGGAGCAGAATACGCAGCAACACTATGATATAGGTGTATTTCAAGAGAGCAAAATTGCCCACCGTTACCTGTTTATCATGAGGAAGTGTTTGGCCTGATAATGACCCTTGATGTAAAAGGGTGTGAAGTGATTAAACAGCATTACACCAGTTTTTCCTCTTTGTATCTCTTTCTCTCTCCCCCACTCTCACACACATTCACACACACACACACACACACACCACACATTTTACGATGGGATTTCTTTCCATATAAAACAGTCTATTGCGTAACGCTCATGATTTGTCCAAAAAACATTAAACAGAAAAGGGATATCGCTGTCATTAAAAAAAGCAATGGCAGTTTCATGAATATTCATTAGTGTGCCTGGGGTTGGACCATAAAACTGTTTGAAGTTCGTAGTCTCCTAGCTTCTCTGAATCTGAGCTGAGCAAGAAGTTAACGCTAGGAGCAATGGAGATTAGGCTGTTAGACCTGCGGTGTTTTAATTGGTAAACTGTGGCAGGAGCTTTTTAGTATCTCATTACAGTTGCCCATGGCTCGTTCCAATCCAGCTCTCTGCATGGACTAGATAAGACAGGCTATGTTCACATTCGGCCGCCTTGCTGAAAGGCAGGCTTTCTGTGCATCTCCCAGTGGTGACAGAGGGTAAATAAATGGCCATGAGTCGCCACAGGCATGGGATCAGACTTGCTCTCCAGGAAGGGGTGGCAGCATCTTCAGCAATAAATACTAGAGCCTTAAAATGTTGCTTTTTGATGAGATACTTAGGTTAACAGCGCTTTAAAAAGGAATGTGCGAGTGTATCTGTATTAGGGGACTGGGAGGTACATTCATTGAAATTTGTGGTTATCTTATGCTTCAGTAAAATCATTCAACATTAAACATAAATCACAGGTACATTAGCAATTTCTTTCAAAGGTTTTTAAACTGTTTATTACCACATTTTTCACCTGATTACATATATTGTTCATCCATGCTTCATACATGTTATTTCTACAGCACTTCCAAATCAGAAAAATGTGAGAGCATGCTATTAGAACATCCAGTATCATCCTGCGAGTGATTCTTCACTATATAATTGTTGTATACTTAGGTGAGATTTTCTATTGTACAATTATCTGAGCCAGTGGCCTGTGTAAAAAAAACACTGATAGAGGATAATGAAGCGCTGTAATAACAGCAGAGAGCTGTGAAGGAGGGTCTTGTTCTTTCATGATGAAAAAGGCAAACAAAAGAAAGTAGATTAAGACTTCTATCCCCTTTCCCTCCCCTATAGCATGCCGTCATGCATGTTCTACTTAATTATTTTAATTTGCCACTGTTTATATTACTTTCATGTTTTGTAGCAGCGATACTGTTTTGCTTGAATTCCCAGAGACTATGACGAGCCTCTCAAAGTCAGTATTTAAAAAGGCAGAGCAGCACATAATGACTGAACCAAATCCTTGAATAAAATTTTCCCCTGATGTGCAGAGAGGGAGGGAACTATTTACCCTTGACTATAAGATAAGAACATGACCTACATATGCCTCAGGATATACCATCCTATCTCATAAACCCTCAGCACCATGTCTTGCTTCACCTTTATATGGTAAATCTTCCTCATGTTTTAAAATGGTCAGGGAAATATGCACAGCAAAGCACTTCAGAGATGGATTTGTTCAGGTAAACTTAATTATCTGTAGGGGGAATAACTGTCATTGCTAAATGCATAAAACCAAACAAAAGTGTTTATCCATGCTCTGCACTAACCCTTGTCTAATAGGTGCAGAGGACGCTGTGTGTGGCCAAGGCGGCCAGGGAGAGTGCCATACTCCGACAGCACAGACAGGTGTGGAGCAGGGAGTACCTAAGGCTGGCAAAAGCTGAGTAAGAGACCCCTGTTGCTCCCTCCTGTTATCCACCGCTGTTTTCTGAATCTGCAATTACACCACACAACCATCCCACTTAAGTCCCATTCAGCTCAGGCAGGAAACTGCCTGGACTGAAAGAAAGAGGGCCAAAAAAGGGAGAAGAGAAAACCAAAAGAGAGAAACAGCGAGAAAATAAGCCCCTGTAAAATTGCAGATAGGTGATTTAAGGTGGTTTTCTTACAACAGTGACATTGAATAAGGGGGGAGGGAGAGAAACAGAGGGAGGTTAAAATAAGTGTTACACCTTTTCTTTGGCGAGCTGAGGCACAGGCGTGGGACTGAGGCCCCAGCGGTGTCATGCGTTGTGAAGTGAGAAGGGCAGCGCTTGCTCTGGGGTGCAGCATGTTGGCTGCATAATGACTGTGTCTGAGCCACCCAAGGTTAATGGTGTACACAAGCGTGAGCCTCAGTAATGAGCCTAGTCATAAAGATGTGCTACTGGTGCCAATACTTTTTTGTATAGCCAGATAAACTACGCAAGGAATCACAAGCCACGGTGCAATATAGGAGATAGGCAAGTTTGTTTCTATGATTAGCCGTCCTCTGTTTACATTCATCAAATGTGTATGAATGCAAGAATGTGGTGAAATATAGTTATTTTTAATGCACATTTCTTTTATTTATTCCTTGCCACAGGGAGAAGGCCGAGAATGACCTGCATGATTTTATAAGGCAGATAAGGCCAAACAGTAGAACAGACACAGCCATCTTCTCCCTTCAAGATTATGGTAGGCTACACCCCCAGTACTTAAAGGTGCACTATACAAAAATAATTGTCAATTGAAGTGAGGAACATTTACACAAGGTATGACAAGGGAATTCATCAGTGTGTGACTCAACCATCAAATTTCATTCTTGTCAGTTGACTCTAATTGGTCCTCACTTCAATTGCCTCTGGGCAATTTTGCATAGTGCACCTTTAAATGCTATAGTATATCACTAACAACATCAGTCTTCACTGAGTGTTTCTGAGTGCCATGCTAAGGTGTGTGTGTGTGCGTGTGTGTGTGCGTGTGTGTGTGTGTGTGTGTATTGATGATTAGACTTGTTCCTGGAGAGGGAGCGAGAAGCATTTAGGATTGCCACTGTGGAGCCTGTTCATCAGCTCAAGGATGACCTATACTTCAGACTGGGTGAAGCACAACACCAGCAGCTTATTGCCCATCCATCAAACTGTGAGCAAGTGCTACAACAGGTAACTGTGTGATATGAAGTAAAAGCCTGTCTGTATGTCCACTGCTGGAAAATATGGTAACTTCTGTACAGATGATGGCCATAACTGAGCAACAGCAGGATTTCAAATATCACAAGGTCACATCAACATAAGCTGTTGTTGGCTTAAAATAGATCGATATAGATTTTTACAGCGTCTAGAATGAAAAAGACGGTGCAACTTTTGTGAATATTTGTGCCTTTGCTGGCCACATACAACCTGCAACTCCCATCCTTGCCTCTTAGTGAACCGTTTGGCAGTATTTTATCCCTTCAATACACTCAAAGCTCTCTGCAATGAATCTTTGCCCTGCTCACTCTCTACAGGTACCAAAATAATAGAGCCTATTCTGCAGATCCAACAGAGAGTTGAAATAAATCACACTCCTGCTTGCTCACACAAAGGTCTCAGCTTGCACACAGGGCTGTATTCATTCTTCATGAATCTGTTGTTTGTTAGATATCTGCAGTTCCTAAGTCACCACTCTTAAGTTAATTCTGCCTTTGACTCCCAAAAGCTTTTTTTTTCATGCTTGAGAAATGAATGGTGAGATTAAGGAGTAGGCAGGAGGGACGTGTTTGAAAGCAGACCATACTGAGAGATGAACTGTCTGCCAGCCATTTTGTCTCCCCTGTGTGGCTTACTCATCCTTGTTTTTTTCTCACGC
>OMKZ01002294.1:6936-20765 GCA_900302535.1 Neoniphon sammara | reverse complement strand
CTACCTATTCAGCCCATACCCACCTGGCCACAATAATGCAGATCTCCTCCATATTTGCCTCTACCTCCCTACTTTTTCTTTTACCTCTGCACCTAACTTTGTTTTGCTTTTTGCCTTTCACTCACAACTTAAGGACATATTAAGGACCGTAGCTAAGGGCACTGCGGCACTTATGCTTCTTTGACTTTATGTATTTCCTGTTATAACAGGATGTTGCATTTTATTTGTTAATTTTTTTATTTATGCCCACTGGGACGGCATGAGGCTGTTACTCTTTAATCAAAAGGGTGGATTACTGGGGCGCCCCGGTGGATCACTGTATAGTAGCATACCGTGTATTATCACTGTAGCAGCATGGGTTCAATTACGACTGACACCCTTTGCCGCATGTCATTCCCTTTCTCTCCCGCGTTTTTCTTGTCTATCAATACTGTCGCTGTCAAACAAAGCAGAAATGCCAAAAAAAAGGATGAATTACTCAGATTGCACTAGTTTCATGAAGGGTGCACAATCATCACAAAACGCAATCACATTTTAGCCCTAAAGCTTTCATCAGCACACATTAATAACAAAGATGTTGGGTCTACTTTGGTGTAGTGTATTCCAGCTGGAAAACAGAGTTTGGCTGATGCTTGAGTGCCAGATACACGGAGGAGCAATGTGGATTTTGTCTTGGTTGTGGAACAGTGGACCGACTTTTGGTCCTCTCAGATAATTTTGCAAACCCTGTCTACATGTGATTTGTGGATTTATAAAAGGCCAATATGTTCACCAGTGTATCCTCTGGTAGGCGCTGTGGGAGTATAGGGTGCCAGTGTACCGCTGCAAGCCATTTATTCCCTCTTCAGTCTGTGTTTACAATGTTGGAAGTTATGCTTGTTCAAGGTGAGCGTCAGATCCCAACAGGGGTACCATGTCCCCTCTTCTTTTTGTGACATTCATGGAAGGGATATCAAGGCATGGCCGAAGTCTGGCAAGGGTCCAGTTTGGTGACAATAGGGTGGTATCTATGATGTTTGCAGATGATGTCATCTTTTGGGCCTCATTGGAATATCATCTCTGATGCGAACTGGAGCAGAGCTGAGTGTATGTGGTCAGGATGAGGGTCAGCACCTTGTTCTCTCTTGGAAAAATGTAGCCTGTTTCATTTAGGTGAGGACTGAGCCTCAATTGGAAGAGTTCAGGTTTTATTCATGAGAGGGTGAAAAGGATTGTGATAGTGACTGTTTGTTAGGTGCAGTAGCCTCTGGATTTGTATGGGAATGTGATATAAAGAGGGAGCTGAGGCACAAAGCAAAGCACTTGATTTACTGGTCCTCACCTATGGAGGACCTATGGAGACCACTAAGCACTGATAACACTTTGCTCCATGTCTCACATATCCAGCTTGGCAAAAATTTAAATTTGACTGCTGCTCTTTCATTTGTATGGCTAAGACAAGCTACTGCCATCATTGCTTCTAATCTTTATTTTGCTTTTGTAAATACCACAGAGAAACAGACCTAATTATTCGCTTAGCACCAGTGTCTCAATTTCAAACAGGCTGTTTTTCTCCTTCTGAATATCTGGGAAAATAAGCAGGGCACAATTACTGATTTCTTGCTATTAGTGAATCACGCTAATGATAAATGTTTCTGATTCTAGGCAACAAGAATACAAGGAGATCTGAGATCAACCACTGAGTGTGGCCTTCTGATGGATTTGCAGGGACTGAGCATTATGAAAGGGAAGAGAGTATTAGGGTAGACTGCCATCTCTGCAGGCTTCTTCGGTGTATTCCTGCACAGTCCCAAGCTTGATTAGGCTCTACAACTTTGACTGGAGATCCCTTCCCAAAGCATTATGGATATCATAGAAAATATTTTTTATTTCTTGATAATAAGGGCAAGATGTGAAGCTCAGTTTGCTTGTCCACATTTTGGTCCATGTCACCAGGTAGCATAATGTCAAACCATGTCACTGCTATATCCTTTTCTTACATTTTTATCTTGTAACCACTAGGTAAACTTTGTGAAAGACCAGCAGGATGACATCATTGAAAAACTTCATACAGATTGCCTGGCCTTGGAGGAAGAGATCACAGCTCAAGGCTTGGAGGTAAGTTTTTCTGGGCTAGTTCAAGATATCTGCTTCAGCAAATCAACAGGCTAGACTTCGATACTATACAGTATATCTCAAACCTGACCATATTGTGCTGTGCAGGATCACCTTACTAGTACTTCAGACAATCTGGTAAACACAGAGCAAATTCCAGAAGAGGTTTTGGATGCAGACTGCCCCTACCCAGAGCTGAAAGACTCTCTGATCCAGGCCTTCCACTCTCTGTCAGAAAGGTACCAGAGCAGGCTCCAAAGTCTCCGAGAGCGCCTCCAAGGAGTGGACAGGTAGGTGTGAGGACTACTGAAGTTCCACAACTGATTGCAATCTTGCTTCTGTTCCTTTTCTAACTGATTACACATCAAATGAGAAAAATGCTGTGATTTCCCCAGCTAATATGAAACAAGAAAATGATGACAATCACTTTAGTGTCTTGCTGAATCTCAATCAAAAGAGGTTCTAATCATATGTGCAGTCTCCCATTCTCCTTTAGAGAGCAAGGTAGATAAGGATGAAAGATGAAAAACTCAGCGTGACATTGACAGCATAGTGGCACAGTGATTTCTCTCCCGAGGGAGGCAAGCTGTTGAACAAGTCAAGTCACGCGCACCAGGAAGTTAATTATATAAATGTTTCATAGTTTAGTCATATCTTTATGGTTATTTTCTTATACATTTGTAGTTTCTATACAGCACTGTGCAATTTATCAATGTGTTAACCCAAGTGATATGTGATGTTTAAGTGAAAGAATTTACAGATAGTATCACTTGTTTTGCTTTATGGTCATATATTTTCTTGGTTGAACCTCTGTTCAATATACACAGGTTCTGTGGTTGGTGTGCAGATGACCACCTTCGTTTCCAGCTGACAGTGGGTCAGTACACTTATGACATGCCCAACTGCAGAGCCCTGTACATGGACATGCTGCAAAGACTCTTCCCTGCTAAAGCCAGACAAGAGCTGGTCAGTAGTTTGTCAAAGTTTGATGACGTGTGTATAATGAAATTGTTCTAGTTGTCAGAGTGCAGTATAGACTGCAGATAAAGTTACAGTAGATGCACTGCATGTACACACACAAGCATATATTCAAGAAAGCATGCACACACGCACACCACTCTAAGTGCAGCTCCTCTTACCCAGTCTGTAGCACCCATGCAGTGTGAGTCCCAGGCTCCCTGCTCAATGTACTGTAGCTCAGTAGCATGAACAAAGCAGACAGACAGATGAGCTTGGGCAATGATCCGCTCAACAGGCTGCAGGATGTGCCATGTCACCCACTGTGGACAACTCCCTCACACCACTGCCTAGCATTGCCATGACAACCGCCGGCAACCCTCACCCCTCCCTCCCTTTCTTCGCCAGCACCCAGGGACCTGTCCTCATATCAGTTCCAGCTGGGTGCTGCATTTAGAGCGATGGTCGTACAGCCTCAGGGGGCTGTGAGAAGGAGAGCTGTGTTTCCCAACACCGTGTCTCTACCCTCTTCACTGTCCCATAAATAGACCCAGAGTCAATGGAGTACTGACTCCACCTAATTCAGCTATTAGTCATAATTAAGTTGGCTTGTATGCTACAGATTATTGGTCTGAATCCTAGGTGGGATTGCCAAAACCCCATTTAAAAAGTGCACAAATGTAGTTCTGATGTCAATATACATAAAAGGGTCTTGATTTTGTTGGGTTTTTTTGAATAGGTAAATTTTGTTTATGATTGGAGCTTTTGGTTTTACAATAAGTGAAATATAAATTATGTCTATATGCTTTGACTTGACAATATACAGCAACAGAGACACACAGTCACATGTAATCCACCAGTGAACAGCAAGCTCTGTGCCTGTTAATATTCTAACTGCTTCATTAGACAATATGAAAATGGCATGATATGACAAAATGAATCCTGTCAATGTTGTCTGTACAGCAGCAATATGCTTTGGGCAGATAGGTCCTTTGTATGGGGTCTAGGAAACATAATTTCTATTTGCTCATACATGCGGGCCCATTGTAAATTCTAATAGAACATGAATTACAGAAGTCATATTATTAATATTTTCTGTGGAGTCACGCGTCTCTTTTGCTGGGTTTTCATTTAGGGCACTGGAAGCTGCTGTGAGCCTTAACACTTTTTTTTTCTCAGTTGACATCCAATTCAATCCACATTCAATCATTTAGGGATGATGGCATCATTTTCTGCTGCCGTTGTCAGTCTTCCTCAAATTCCAGTGCAAGATGCAGCAGTGTGTTTCCTAGCTGGATAGCAGGGGAGACATATTGCCACAGTTAATGGGTTTGTCCAGTATAACAGCTCTCAGCCTTGGTGATAAATCTACTCCTGTGTTCTCAGTTGCCAACATTGCCCATTGTTTCAGCATTTCCCATTTCTGTTGGTCCAAAGGAACAAAGAGAAAAAAATACAGAGAAACGCTTAAAAGGCTGCCCCGCTGCTTTGATTGTGCAGACTTTTAATTCGACGCAGACATTTCAAAAGCATGGCCGCAAGAATAGTTTGAGAGAGAGAGCCCTTTTAGGAGTTTGACATTGTGCTCCCCATAAAATTGCTTTTGTGAAACTGTCATTTCAGTTTCTTTCTTTGACCTTGCCAGAAAATGTTCCAGGAAAAGAAAAGCAGAGAGAAGCTGATGGGTCTGACTGGATGATGACAATGTCCAACCTTATTTTGCCCTCTGAACCTCCAGCTATTAGGATAAGACAGTTGTGATAATTTCTTACACTAGCTTGTCAAATCATGACCTCCAGTCACACCACATGTCACTGTTTCAACAAAATAGCACTTGATATGTACACTTGTGTGGACATGGTGTCTGGTCTGTGCTCCTGTTGATGATTTACAGTAGAGTCAGCTTCTGATGATCACTTTCAGATGGCGCCATCCTCTATCCTCTAACAGTGGAGTACGCCCCCTGCTGGATGAGGCACATTATTGTCTGTTGATGAGGTCATCACGACAACATGTGGGAGGCCAGTTGACTGCCACAAAGATTGGATAGTAATGCCCTCATAATGCTCAGTGGCAATGGTTGAAGTATTTCATAGCTTTAACCTCTTTTGACTTCTTTCTATTTGCTCCCCTTTCTATGGCTTACTTTATGGAGACAGCACTCTGCAGGGGGAATGTGCATGCAGCAGCTGAGCCAACAGTGTCATGGCACTTTAAGAGTGCTTTTTTTCTGCTCTCTTAAACTCATTGTGTTCTGTGCACAGACTGGAGTGGGCGCTTCCACAAACAAACATGTATGTCATGTACAAACACGCAAGCATGCACACACATGTGCACACATTTTGTGTTACACTCATGATTTCAGAACAAAAATGGCAAGGGTAGCGAAGGAGAGGGAGAGAGAGAAAATGAAGAACAAAAGATGGGTCTTCCTCAAGTTCTGAAGTTGCGCATTAATAAACAGGATTTGCTCGGCTGCCTCTGGCACTTCTGTTCCTTTGGCAGGTCTGTCAGCTCACTCATTTTCAATAAAACCAGTCAGCCGTCTAATGCCTTCCCACCGTCAGTTAGCCGCTATTAGCCCATAGATGAATATCATTCCCTCCGTTCCAATGAAGCAGCCAAGTGATGCTGCCTCTGTGAGCGCTGACACAATGATGAATAGCTACAGGCAGCCCTCGTGCAGAACGGAACTGTTTTCCTTCAGGACATTTCACAGCCAGGAGAGAAAGTCCATTTTATACAGCAACACACCCTGAGCGAGATCTGACACAGACTGTTTCAATATAAACTTCTGTTTGTATATCATCAGTTTGACACAATGGTATACATAATACAGTACAGCAGCATTTGCCCTATGGGCCATAGCACCTGACTCTAGCATGAAAAACAATATGTTCTTTATTTGGTGTAGAATATGATTTTTGCTTGATAATTGTCATTATGATAACAAAATCATAATGAATTAAGAGAATCAGTGATGCCTTTACCACAGGCAGACAATGACCTCACCGTTGACCTTACTCTTCCAGACGGAGCATGAACGGATGTGGGACTGGCAGCGTTTCACCCAGGCACAGCTGAGAGTGGTGGCCCACAGCTGGCAGCGTGACCAGGAGGAGCTGCTGGCTAGAGCCCTGGTCACCCTGGAGGAGGCGAGGCAAGCCCACCAGGAAGACCTGCAACTCCACAGAGACCGCCAGCACCAGCAGGACATCTGCTCCCGTCTCAGAGACAAGGTTAGTGGAATGTGTCCTGGGCTTTTTCATAGCGGCATGTTAGAATATGCAATAAATTCAAATCCTATCCAGCGGCTGTGCTTTTACATCATCAGTTGTCACATTCAACAGAAACACTTCCAACCTTAGGAGACATTATGGCTCAAAGAAGTACTTAGTTATGTTGGCAGTTATGCCACAGTGCTGTGCCTACAACTCATCTTTGCCTTCATTAGGAACTGGATCTATGTCTTTAATATTATACTTGTACATTGTTCTGCAACACAGCCAGTATATAATCTCTATGGTCTCCTTCTCTGCACTTCTTTTTTCTCTGGTACACTTCTTCACATCTGCTTGTAGATTGGACAATATGGAACTGGTTTCCATGATATTAGGTGCCTGTATCCTTTTCTCAGCAGTCCACAAGGGAGGGTGTGCAAAGGTGTTAGTTGTTCTGAGAGATGGTTAGAGAACCAGACAGACGGCAGCGTCTGCTTGCCTGCCCATGTATATCTGCTGACTAGGCTGCAAATTACGCCAGCCTGCCTGCCAGCAACTCACGCTTTAGCTGCCACTTGGGATGGGCTGTGAATGCAAACAAGCTAATAAGGATGGCCTTGTCTTGCTAACATGATGTAGCTGTCTCTGAAGGGTATGTGTTTGGGTTCACAAAACAAACAAGTTACTCATACGAAAAATCCCAGTGTTGTTATGGCAGTACAAGTCAGATTTGGCCTTGCTTGGCAGTTTGTTTATGCTAATGTTCTATAACTGGTTGATATTTGTCATAAAAGATAGTGATTAGATAAGAAGAACCTCTGACCTGCTGAGTTGGGGTTAGTGTGAGTCACCACCACTGATTTACGGTCAAATGTCACAGGCTACTTTTCTCAAATAACAGGATATATATACACAGGTCAAGAAAGAAAGAAGCTCCTGGGTTCGACTCTTGGCCCCAATCATTTCTACATGCATGCATGCATGTTTTCCCTGTCTTTAAGTTTGTTTTCTCTCATGCAGAGACATGTAGGGACACTTAATTGCCCATAAGTGTGAATAGCAGCATGAATGTGTTTTTCAGGGTGTTTACATGCACTTTAGCAATAGGGTTATTCCCCCTGTAGGGCCATAATCAGGTTCCTGAAATGTCATATAAACGAGAAACCAAGTTTTAAGGCTGGCTTCACACAATGCGACCTCCCTGCAATTAGCTGCAGGTTGAAAATGAAACTTTTACTGTTGCCATGTCAGCAAACTCTTATGGAACATGCAAGCCAAATTTATAATTTTCATTGGATGGTTCACCTGGAACTCCAAGTTGCATGGAATTGAAGTTGCGTTTTGGTTCCACCATGTAAAGACAGCCTCAGGTTTTAAGTACCCGTAGTTTGAGAAACAAATACTTAGGCTATTTGGAAAGCAGTCATGGCAGGTTAAGCCAAGTATGTGCTTTTAAATAAAACAGCATAGTTGCTGCTCAGATCCCATCGGGTACGAAAGTTGGGGCAGTCGGAACACAAGACCATAAGACTGTGATGCAAGCCCAAATAAACCAGGATTCCTGTTCCTCCTTCAAACATGAGGCAAGCTGGATCAACAATAAATTTGCTGCCAGTTGTTGCATCCTTGCCCAGTTGATTTGCATCTCAAGCCAACACTTTAATGTTCATCTTTTGTCATGACATTAGATCAGCATATGTATAACCAAATGTCTGGAAAATGCCTCACTTTCAGCTTTTGTCTTAAGTGAGTCTGTTTTTTCAACCCCATGATGCAGTCTTTTCCATATTCATGTGATGTGTATGTACTGCATGTGTGCAGGTTTGAGTGTGTGTATGTAGATGTGCAGATGGACGCCTGTTTTCATCCAATCTTTCCTTGCAGTGCCTTCATTTTCCCAGTACAGGAACACATCGGGGACACAGAATGGATTCTCCTTCCATTGCATCTGCTTCTGTCAATGCTTTGTTTCTGCAGCTGCTGCCTCGGACCACAGCAACTCCCCTGAATCAACTGTAATTTATTCCCCCCTCCTGAGATCGACTGTGTTTCTACGCTCTTATATTTTTGTTTTTTCCTCTCTAATTATGTGTACTGTATGCTTTGGTAGAGGACTGACATTGGCTTGCAGTGTAGCTGGCATGTCACTCTTAACAAAATGTACATTTCATGGAGGATTCATAGTCACCATCATGACTCATGTCATATGAGATGTCCAGTCTCACTTGTCCAAATTCTCAACGTTGTACTTCTTTTTTTTCTGTCCCATGCAGAGTGACATTTAAATTCATTGATCTAGCTCTGACTCACTTACATGAGTTTTCACTATGTATGTGTGTCATTGGATACATGATTTAGCAGTCATATTTTCTTTCATAATGAGTATGCAAATAGGCACCATCCAAATTTAATCTCCTCTGTGCCACCCCGGGGTCAGGTGAGAGCACACTGGTGAAGATATGGAGACTTTGGGCCCCTGAGGCTCATACCTTGGGCATACACAGATGGCTGTGGCTGTGGCCGGGTCTGTCCATCTGGACACCGACGACATCAGCGATCATACAGTAGTTGTTACGTTTCAGTGGGAGTTTCAGATGGAAGGCTATGCAGTGTTTATTCGCTAGATGGCATTTATGGTGAAAGGTAAAATGAAAGGGATGATTAAGACAATAAAACTGACAAGTTATTTATACGTGGGATATTACTCACTTCATTCCAATTCATTGTAGGAATATGGACTCTTGTTTTACAAATCAGCTGATATTTGTTCTACAGTATTCTGGTAAATTGCTATTGTAATCAGCTAGCATTGTTCTCGGTGTTGCTGTTTATTCTATCCTTTTATTCTATTCAAGTTTTCATCTTGCCTCCCACAGATATCTCACTCTCAGACACCTCTGATGAGCTATTGTGTCTTTCACATCAGCAAATCACGCACTGAGGGATGGCACATCACAGTGATGAGTTCAGGTGGGCAGGGGATGAGTGGGCCCGCAGAACAAGAGAGACGAGAATCAAGACAGAAAAGGAAACAAGCATTTACACAAGGAAAGAGGCTTCTTTTTTATTACGAGAGCTCGTTTTTTGTTCTCTGGAGTTCTTGGCAATATCAATAACACTGCTACAGATTAACTTATACCCAGCTGATCTGTGTGTTCTCCCTGAGGTAATCGCAGCCTAGTGAAAGCAGCACCTCTCAAGGCACTGGGTGTTAGCAGATCCCCTGTGGCTGAGTGTTAGTGGTTATGTGTGGGAGTATGGCGCTTTGTCCCTCCGGTGCCCTGATGGACATGGCAGAGTCTCAGTAGGTGATGTTGTGTGTGGGCCACCCATAGTGCTGTACTTGCCAACTCTCTGAATAATTAATTGTTCATATCTGTATCATTTGTCTTCCACAAAGGGCTGCACCTAAAGGGGACCTCAGAAACCTCCTTTTATGCTAGCTGTGGAAATACTAACATGACTCTTTCTTTCCTTTTCATCTTTTAATGGACATCAGTGTTTTCCCCTTGAGACTCGCTCTAAAATCGCACAAGTCATTAATGTAATTAATGAGTGGTGAAGTTGTTAGTTTAGTTATAATATGCTATTTCCCATTCAGTGTCTCCAATTTGCCACTCTAATATCATAATAAGTTATGTTACTGGGTCAAGATTACTAAGATGGAACATTTTTGCATGAGCTCATACCTAATCTGGACGCTCATCTGTCTTGAGTCTATCATACATGACCTGGAATGGAAAAGTTATTATATCCCCGGCCATGACCAATAACAGAAGACATCTCTTTAGCCATAGAGCGATGCTAACAAAGGCTTTGAGCGGGTTGGGGTGCGCAGATTGAAAAAGGCTACCATTCTTTTATTATTCTGACATTTCTGCAGTCTTTTTTGTCCTCCCATGAAAAAGGATGGTGTCCTATTTCCCACTGAATTCACAGAAAATGAGATTCCAGTGACAAATTACTGTAGACTGTACATAATGAGCATTTTATTCTCTTTGTGCTCTCTGAAATGCCCTTTCATCTCCACCTAAACAAGAAAGACATACTGTACGAAATCAATTCAGCCAACGATTTTTCCAGTCATCGGCTGTGGCTGTGCTCACACTGTGGAGCACTATATAGGTATAGTTCAAATTATTCTCTGACCTTAAGTGACCATCGGCTGCACCTGTACTTTAGACTGCTTACATGTTTCCTATAGCTAACGAAAAACAGTGAACTAGGACAGGGATGAACTGCACATGCACTACACAAATTGTAAAGCTCTCACATGCTAGTTTGTACATCCCAAATATATATATACCGTGCACACACACACATACACACACAGTTTGTTTATATATACCCCATCTTTCAAGGTTCCCATCAACAAACACACAGGTATCTTATCTGGGCCAGGGTGGAGCTTGATTGATGGTGCAATTATGTGTGATAGTTATCCTGGATTTCAAAACCCCCACAGCTTCTTCAGTGTGATTTTTAACCTTCTTCTGATTACGCAACACAGAACCTATCCATGACAGTGGTTTCACATGTTGAGAAATTGTGTGATGCAGAGTTGGTATTGATCAGTAGAGATGTTGAAACCAACTTGGGCTTGTTGTTTTTGAGATATGGATAATTTTTCTTTCATGTATGGAGACCATTTCTGTGCCATATAGGGAGACATGTAGTATCTGTGCCTCCCCAACGACTACTGTATATGTTACCAGGAGACTTTGTACAGTAGTAAACATAGAAACAAATTATATCATTAGAATGAATTAATTCATGTTTTTTGCTAAACTCCCTCAGCAGTGTGCATGTTTCACTACTGAAGGAAAAGTGCATGTACATTGAAGAGCAGTGTAATTTGTTGCTACTTAAAGAGAAAATATATTACCCAAAGATTCATATGGCAGTTTAGTTACTAGTTAAGTCATTTCCTCATTAGGCATTTATCCTCTGACTGTTGCCTCTTTTCACATACTAAACATTTCTCAATGTCTTTAGGGCTCTGCATGCAAATTTGCTGAAAAAATTACCTTAAGACAGACAGTACACATCAGACTGCAGTTCCACATGGATCTATGAACATGAAATGCATACATTTGTCATGCTCAATTAAAATAAATTTTCTATCTCAAATAAAATTTTCTATCTCATAAAATTCACAGAATTCAACAGTATCCACCACATGCTAACATGCATATATTCAGTCTGCCAATATATATTCCATGCACTACAGTTTCAGTAAACCATACTGAAGCTTACTGACACCACTTAATATTTTATTGCCCGTGTCTCATATTATTATTATTGTGTTTTTTCTGTCTATTGAAAAACTCCTGATTATTCAGTGTTAATAAGTTTTTGGGCAGGGCCACACCCACAGTCACTGAATCATAACTGTGACCTTCAAATCATAAGACAATGTTGTGCAAGACAATATTAGAATAACAACAGCTTATAGAGATGCACAGTACACACACAGTGCAAGGGCAGCAGGAACTCCCATACAAGATAATGGGACGATGCAAGGCAAATGGAGGACAGTGAACTAATCAGTGGCTTATACATTAAAGGTCTGTGCAGTCTTCACATGTACCCTTACATGGGAAAACTGTTCGATTTCCAAAGTAGAAGCATTTCATGTCTCCAACTTAAACGCTATTTCAAATGGCAGTGGATTAGAGGCAGGATTGTCTAGCTAAGTCCTCTCCCAAATCAACATGAAGCCAGTTGTTGGTTCTTTTCAGACAGGCATCAAGTATGATTGACTTGATGATACTGCTGGTGCTAATGTGTGTTAGACCATGTTAATTCGCAGTTCCCTCCTAGGGGGCCTCTTAAGCTCTCCACTGATAGATCTGTGAATCTGCCAGCCTGGTCGGTATGCAACACTTCAATACCCAGCATGCCGCAGGGAGGCTGCTGCATAACGAACCTGTCACTCACTCTCCAGCAACTGTTTGACTGTGTGTGTCTGTGTGTGTGTGTGTGTGTGTGTGTGTGTGTGTGTGTGTGGTGTGTGTGTGTGTGTGTGTGTGTGTGTGTGTGTGTGTGTGAGTGCGTGCGTGTGTGCGTGCATGTGTGTGTGCATGTGTGTGTGTATGTGTGTGCATGCAAGTAGGCATGCATGTGTGTGTTCTAAATGTGTAGACTTTCTTTTTACAGATGTCTAGCCAGATGAGAGAATATAGCATTCCCTGCAAGCTCGTTTTAAAGGGGCAGTTCACCCAAAACACATCATCAACAACAGCAACAACAACAACAACAAGAAAAAGAAACATTTTCCCACTTACCCCTAGTGCAGTCTATCCATCCAGATAGTTTCTGTGTGGTTTGTTGAGATTTCCAGTTTGCTGCACTCTTCCTTGTCCCTTCACCCCAATCTAATGAGGTTGGACAGGTATTCTTTTGTGGGGGAGCTCAAAAATTTACATGTGGAAAAACTCCAAAAGCAAGGACATGGATACTCATCATAATCCATAGCCCTTGGAGGTGAAGAGTTTCGTTGGGAACTATTTCCTGTCGCTGTATCTATTTGCCTTGAATTTGTCCTTGCTGGGGGCAGATTCCTTTAAATGCAATTTTACTATTTTTAATAATATATTTGAACAAAAAGTTTAAATGCTCAGAACCATGTATGTAATTTCAAAGCCTCACAGGCGTCAGGATGAAAACGATTCTGTTTTTCTACATTTTTGAAAACTTTTTGGAGTCTTGTGCATGATCTCAGTTATAGTCTATGTATCAGTGCTTTCCCAGCTAGAACAAGTATTGTTCTAGTTGGGAGTTTTCAGAATGGCAAACAGCAGGGGTTTTCTCTGCTGTTTGCAGCACTTTCTTGTCCGGAGGTGCTCTAACACAAATGGAGTGTGAGAGGCTGTTTTGACGCCACAGTTCACAACACATTTTGGCATATTGGCACTGGGACTCACCTGGATATGTCTGTGTGATTTAGTGTGTCAAGACAGCTGCTGACAGACAATAACCTGCTTTTGTTTTCCTTCGCTGTGTATTTGCGCACGTGTGTGTGTGTGTGTGTGTGTGTGTGTGTGTGTGTGTGTGTGTGTGTGTGTGCGCTTGTAGCTGCAGCAGTGGCGTTCCCAGCAGGAGGAAGTGGCGAGGCTGGAGGCAGTTATAGCTGCTAGACGACATGAAGAAGAGGAGGAGAGGGTAAAGAGGGAGCAGGAGAAGGAGGCGGCCGTCAGATCACAGCAGAAGGAAAAAGTAAACACTTCTATTATGCTGCGGTTATTTCTTCTCGCAGCACTTACCTATCTGACATCAGCACCGTTTATGTGTGTGTACAAGCTAGAAGCTGTCTTAATTCTGCATGTTTCCCAAGACAATTGAATTATCAACTTATTGGTTAATTGATATTCATGAATTTGCTCTCCGACTCGTTTGGATGATCACACTCCCTGGATTTTAAACTTGCAGAGTGTTGTCAGGGAAATGGGTTGGTCACAAACTGCTACTCAACCCTCACCCACTCACCCATGGATATCTCTAAATACTGTGTGTGTGTGTGTGTGTGTGTGTGTGTGTGTGTGTGTGTATCCGTGT
>OMKZ01002292.1:6913-19148 GCA_900302535.1 Neoniphon sammara | reverse complement strand
GGACAAAAAAATTAAAAAGACAGTTTGGGGGTGGGAAGGAAGTAGAAGGAGGGGTAGTGGTGGATTGGGGAAAGAAAATGTATATTTTGAACTTAGAAGGAGTGGTTCTGGTGGTAAGGAAGGGTGAGGGGGACTGTCAGGGATTCATTCCTCTTGTACTTAAAAAGTTGCTCTATGTTTTGAGTGAAAGCGGTCTGTGTTGGACTTCCTTGAGCAGGAATCCGGGCTCAGTGCAAGTGCTTGAATACTGGAGGTCATGGATAGCAAAGGAGCAAACAAATCATTTAATCTGAGCAAACCAAAGCAGATTTTGGAAATAAATCATTTGATTTGCAAAAGTAAATAAAATCAACCAAACAAATTGGAAATGAGTGTCTGAAAAATCAGATAAAATATGCATGGTACCTAATGCAAATCAAAGTGCTTTCAAAGCCATAAGCACTCTCTCCCCCTGCCTCAATCTGATAAAAGCTCTGCAGTTGTGTCAGGAATATCTTTTGCTAACAGATACACACAAGCGAAGAAGCAAGCACACATAAAGCAGTAACATTTTGCTTCAAACTAGAGCAAGATGCAGCTGGTGGCACTCTAATCGTGGTATGACATTAGCATTGAAGTTCTACAGCTAGAACTCTGACTCTGTGCAGCTTTTTAACTTTGTAAAATGCTGAGTACAGTCAGTATCATGTATGTCATGTCATGAGATGATGTTCAAGCGAAGGGGCTTACCTGAGTAAGAACTCCCTCTGCCAGAGCTTCAGCTGGGCTGGTTGGAGTGACGGGGGGGAGGTTCCCCGCAGGGCCCACACTGAGCTCCAGTCTGTCCACTTTGGCAGTTCCCACTGAGGAAACCAGGGTTTCTTGTTTAGCTTTGCCAGAGCTAGGGCTGGGGCTGCCCTTCTCCCATCCAGGAGACTGTTCCCCTGGCTGGAGCACCTCCGGCTCCTCCTCATCCTCCTCTGAAGGGCTGGTGGTAGCTTTGGCTCCTGGGGAGCCACTGGGCCGCTCCACCATTACCCACTCCCTCGAGTCAATGTCCTGCCTGCCGGAGCTCAGATTGAGGGCCACGAAGCCCCCGCTGCTGGGTGCCCCCTCACCCTGCTCCGGAGAGCCAGGGGATACTGGCTTAGGAGAGCCACCACCAGACAGGAACTCCTCATCATAGTGCCAGACCCTTTCAGGACGCTCCCCAGCAGGGACACCTTGGCCCTGAGCTACAGGGACCACTGGAACCCCCTCAGCCTCCCTCTCCTGCTGCTGCTGGCCAAACTGTTGCTTTGCTGAGCTGAAGAGACAGACAGACAGATGCAAACAGTCATGTCTCTGTTGTACCGCAAGGAAAATTCAGATTTGATTGTCTAAAAACAAAATGTACTCGTTGATAAGATCACTGACCAGGCCTCCAGGAAGCGCTCTGGACTGGGCTTGGACTCCAGGCCAAGCCTCCTCTCCAGCTCAAAGCTGTGGATGTTGCGGAGTTTCCTCAGCAGAGGACCATCACGGTCTGAAGCCACAACCTCAGAATGCACTTTGACTGGGGAGCCCAGGCTTGGCCCAGCATAGGGGCTCTGGTGACCCATGTTGTTGCTGTGCTCCTCCTCTGTGGCCGCCTGTGGGAACATGCCAATTAGTGTTTGCCATAGACTCACTGGCTAAATAAACCAATAAGGTCTGGCAACAGATACAAAGATCTCAACATTTCATTGAATGCCCACCTCATTCTCCTCCCAAAGTTCCAGTATTTCAGAGGTAAGAGAGTTGAACCAAAATGATACTAATAATTTGAAAAGGTGATTTTAATATTGGTGTTACGCAATTTAAATGCAGTTAGGACTGCAGCTAATGAATCTTTTCATCTATTAACCTTCATTTTTTATTATTAATTGACTGATCATTTAGTCTGACGAATATCTATAACTGTAACTCTGTAACTGTAATTTTCATCACAGTTACAGCACTTGTAGAATATTATTTTCTACAAATCATGTCTGTTCTTTATTGAGAACTGAATTAATAAAGGAAGCAAAAGCTCTATTTTTGTGAAAACTGAACTCAAAGTGCCAGTCTTCACACTTTGGCTGTGAATTTTCACACAACTCCTACAACAGTCTTTTCATAGAGAAAGCAACAGATCATCGCCACAAACAGGCTGTGGTACTGTACAGGATCTATACTGTACCGTCCCTTCTGGAGCAAGCGAGCCACCTGACATCCCAGCCATGCATTAGCCTACCTTCCACACTGCAGTCCTGATTCGGTTCCGGTTGCGGTCCAGCTCCTCCCAGACGTCAGCCTCCTGGTGGCGCAGAGGGAGGACAGGGGAGCCCGGCAGGCGGTCGGGAGCGGGGTTGTTCTCCCCGTCGCTGAGCTGCTCATCCTGCAGAACCTCGTCTGTGTTCTCCCTCAGCAGGTCGCCGGGAATCAGAGAAGCATTCGCCATGCTGGAGAACAAAAAGCACACGCAACATTTATTTGATGGTATTTACTGTGAAGCAACTTACAGGTTTGGCAAGTGGATCCACTGGTATCCACAATCCGGGTTGGGGTCAAGTCGCTTGATTCAAGCTGTACAAGGAATTTGCTATTCAATAAACAACAGAGCCTTCATTCTAAGTTTAGAAACTGGCTAATAAAACCTTTATATCCAAGTGAAGTCCATTTTCTTTCTTTAAAAAAATCCACTTCCTGAACTGGATGCCACTCAAAGTGTACTGACCTCAGCCTTGGTCTAAGTGGCTGATAAGCTGCTGTAAACATACCCCATGTGTGCTGGCGTGAGGCGGGTGTGATGCTGGGGTGTCGTGGCGCTGGAGTTGATAGTCAGGGAGCCATCTGTGCCAGTCCTCTCCCAGTCATAAGGGTCATTCTCTACCACATTGTAGGTTTTCATGCTGTTGTCAAACACTGACATCAGAAGCTGTGACAAAACAAAAAAATAATTAAGATGTATGGGGACAAACAGGCTCCAAGCATAGGCTGTATATAAAGTCAAAGATCCCATAGGTGTAAATGTAAGATAGATATTGAGAGATACTTCTCCGAAAAAAAAAATTATTGATCTGCAGACAGCCCTTATTAGATTATCACTGACTATTTAATGCCATGGATGATTTTTGTACCATGCCTCTCTTTTTTTCATTTTTTTTTCAGTGATTTGGTTGTGACAAGACGGTACCTCCTGTCCTGTCTCCTGAAGTTGATATTCAATATTATCAGATAGCGGCCCAAGCCTACCATCTACTGGAGATAATACAAAGTGCTCTGTTGTCCCAAAAAGGATTCCTTGTACCTACATTTGCTGTATCAGAGTAGACTAACGTTCTCTTGTTCATTTTAATTTTCAGTAACATTGTCTCTTTTTTTACTTCAAGCTACCTAACTAACACCAATAAGATAGCCTGCAAATTGTTGTCAAACTGTGTTACAAAGTAACAAGAATGATATCATGCTCCTTGCAGCCTTTCACGTCTTGCTCTCCTACCAACACTCACAGCTGCACTTTGCACTTGAGCACCAGAAAAAGGATCCTGTGCGATCAGGACGTTAACCAGCACTTACTTGCGGAGTTGGACAAACTAGAGCCCCTTACTAAACTCAAACACAGACATCTGTGTCACCTGGTAGTCAGGCTTGGTGAAGTAGTCAAGGCTGGAGATGTGGTCCAGAAAAACACTGAACTCTGCCGGCAGGTGTTTGAGCATCAGCCGATGGTCATATGTCTCCTTCAGCTTCCCCACGTGCTCCTGTGAATAAAGACACACACACACAAATACACACACCTGTTACCTCCCGACACTTAAAGCCTAGTCATGGGTGCTTTTTAGTTTCCAGGAAGGATAAAAATGATCAGTTGTCCTTACTTTATCCTTGATCTTTCTCCATGGCAACTGGCCAACCAGAAACTCCACCAGCATGTAGAAGAGGGACCAGAGGTCATCATGACGACCCATCTCCTGCAGAATTACATCAGGGTTGAGTTAACATTTTGATCAAACCACTGGCCAGATCAATTATGTCTGGTCATCAGAACTGTGGCGATAAACAAAACCAGACTTGCATGAGAGAGTTGTGGGGAACGACACGTGAACGCGCACATGTGGGACAGAGTCACAGATTACACAAGAGCTGTGGCGCAGGGCAGACACTGACCTTATTCTTGTGCGCATTGACAGATGCGTAACGGACTGTTCCCCTGAACCCTGCCACCGGCCGAGGCTGACACACACAAACAGAAACACAAGAATCAAAAGCTGCTGATGCTGATACAGTCTAATGGGACCAAACTGAGTCTGCAGATTCCAAACACATTTTTCTTTTGCGTGTTTAGCATAAATCATATGTTGTATTAGTACATGAGGATATTACACATTAGAGGAAAAACATGGATGTATATAATTCACAGATTTTCACCCAAATACACCACAGTTTCATTTGCATTTCATTTATTTATCCTCTAACCCCAACTGGCCATTAGCAGGTTGTTTTAACATACCTCGCTCACACTAAGATCAAAATAGAACTACAATATAACAAAAGAGGTTACTCACAGGCCGAACCTCCTGGCAAGAGTTGGTGAATTGGCGAGCTAAACCAAAGTCCAGCATGTAGCAGGTCCGGCAGGTGCTGGGGAAACGACCCATGGCGAAGTTGGACTGAAGCAGAGACAGAGGAAGAAGGTGAAAATAAGGAAAATATAACACAGATTGGACAGTAATAAATCTAATAAAATTTGATGTCTATTTATATTATTTTATATCCACAGGAATAACTTTTAATTCTATTGTGGAAAATGATTTAATATGGCAGCTCAAAAGACAGATGACATTTACATTCCATTACATTTCAGGCTCTTAGCCAAGGCTCCTATTGAGCCAACTTACTGTACAGTGAGTGCACAGTCAAAAAAAAGCTTAATTCCTGAATCAGCAACACTACAAGCAGCCAATAATAAAGAGTGCAAGGATCAAAGCAACACTGCCCACGCAACAGAAATAAAAAATATTCCTGTGTGCCCAGAATATTTATGAGTAGCAGAGAAGTGCGAGGTCAGGGAATAGGAAATGCACTTATTTAGTCTCAATTCTCTGTCACATCCAGTTTCTGGAGACTCACCGGTTTGATGTCGCGGTGCAGGAAGCCCACAGAGTGGATGCTTTCTATGGCCTCCAGGATCTGGCGCCCCAGACGCAGGGTGGTGCTGACGCTGAAGGTTCCCCGGGTCATACTCCTCCTCAGGTCGGCCAGGTTACGGCCCTGAGAGAGCACAGGTACAAGATACGTAAGAAGGAAGGATGGAAGGAGTGTAGCTTTTCTCCTCAAGCCACAGCAATGAATCACACCCCAAAATCTTCTCACTAGCTAACTGTACCATTTTACCAGCCAAATAGGCTTTCACAATAAAACAGGACTTCTTCCAAGTTAAAGTGGACGACCCGCTGAAGTGGCTGTTGGAGAGAAACAACTTCCCAGCCACAACCAAGGATTTAGCTGCATTTGGCTGGTGTTATTCCCACTGTGCATGTCAGCGTAATTAACAGCTTACTCACAGTCTTACTTGCATGTCATCACAGAGAAAAAAAACACTGAAGTAATTAGATTTCCAACTGAAATGACAGTGGTAACAGCCAAATAGCCAAATGTGTTACACTGGACATAGATTTTGTTTGATTAACTTTTCCGCATTCAAGTCTTGGTTTCTTGTAACCTAATACATTATCAGAGTGTACATAGAGAAGGTCATCAATAAAAGGAAAATCCTCCAAAAATACATTCCAAAGCACTCTCTCTTTCCAAAAGATAAAACGCCCTTATTGTCACATGGCTATTAAAAATATAGAATCAGCATGTTGCGGCCACCTGGCCTCCATTAGGTGGGAACCAATGGCTGATGATCTTTTGCCTAAAATTTGAGAAATGGTCCCTGCAGCCCCAGAAACACTCTCTCTTGCTGTTTATTTTTTCCTAATGTTTCTTGTATTTGTATATTTTTTTTTACTATTTTCCTATTTATTATTTGTCAATTTTGTAATGTTTCCCTTTTACCTGTTTACATATCCCAAATTAACGAAAATTTAAGTGTTAAACAAAATAGAGCAAATAAGGTGGTTAGATGTGCTGCTTGACACAGAACAGTGGGCCACTGAAAATAACAGGCATTGCTCAAAGCGAGCGTGTCTGACATTTCCTGTTTGTTTTTTATTCTGCTTTTAGACCCACCTGAAGCTCCATCACCACGTAGTTAAAACGATCATTGCGGCCGCATCCCACAAAGCGACACACATGGTCCTTCCCTAAGAGAGATGGGAGAAGGAGAACAAGGGACTGTCAGGAGGTTCACAGGGGAGAGAACAGGAGGTTCCTTCACGGACGTTTGGCAGCATCAGCGGCATCATTTTATCCTAAGATGCCACATGCTGTATGAATCACGATGATGTGTCTGCCCGTATTTTCTACAGCTCACTGCCCACCCCCTCCCCTTCCCAGAATGCAGCTTCCCTGTATGACTACCCTGCTGATTTATAGATCACAACATCATGCCCACACGTGTGGATGACTGTGCTTGTGTGTGTGTGCGTGTGTGTGTGAGCAGCTGTCTTGAGGAGTGTGTGTGCGCTCTGGTCTCGGGGGACATTGCTGCACTGGCAGCCTGACTGTGGCCACACCCCGAAGCCCTACAGCTCGCAGCCAAACAGTGCAGCGAAACTAGCCAGCGCACTCCCATACAGCAGCACACATGCAAATAATTATAGTAACAAACCCCCCATGTTGAGACATATTGTTTTTACCTCACTGCCTTGAGTCATCTTGACCGCATGCATGAGCAAATTCATCACCATCAAGAACAATCCTTACAATTGGGGTACAAAAATTCAACATGACCCAATGAAACAATGGGAAGGAAAAAAAACTATTATTAGCTGGATGTGACCTATTTGTCTGTTTATGAGGCTCCGAGTGGATGTTTATTCTTTAAGCGTGGGCGGGTAAGTGGCGTTTGGGGGCTGGGGTTCAGTTCGGCTCAGGTTACATCCTGGTTCCCTCAGGATGCAACAGAACCATAATGCCTCGGGCCGCAGCCATTAGACAGCAAACCTGATCCCGGCCCATTGATTTTCCACTCAGAGGAGGGAAAGAAAAAGGCAGAGTGGTAAAAAGGCAGGAAGGAGGAGGGGAGGGGGAAAAGCGAACGTTAAAAAAAAGAGAGAGAGAAGGAGAGAAAGCAAACAAAATGCCCCCGAAGGAAACTCTCCTAATTGCTTTGTTGATCCTCTGCCTCCACTGTGAGAAACTGGGAGTGTCCAGGCATATGGCCTACTTCTCCTGTTTCGGCGTTTTGTCACCTCTGTCTACAAAACACCAAAGTTCCACACTGAAAATCCCGTCTTTAGACATTACAGCATGTGAAATACAAAACTGGGATATATCAGCTATTACTAAGCAGTGATAGCTTATTTTGTGCTGCAGAGACTGTAGCAACCTGAAATGAGCTGAGCTGAGCCAAACTGTGATTTGAGATGAGTCAGATGACCTACGACGGGTCTCAGAGGCAGGGATTACTCTATCCTGCTATAGATGCACACAAGCTATCCTTTTATTCGCCACTAGCATGCCATTTCCTGGTTTAGCTGGCTTCTCTGTGTATTTCTGCAGTCTTATTCTTCCTGAAGCAATTAAAAAAAAACTTCTTGCTTCAGTAGGTCACATGATCATTGCCAGGGAGAGTCAATCAATCTCAGATGTGTAACTGAGACATCTGAATCCATTTCTACTCACCCTGGAGCTTCTTGAGCACGGCGACCTCCATCTTCAGCACCTGTTTGGGCTGCTGGGCCGACTCCACCTTCAGCGCCACACTGGCCCGGGTCATCAGGTCCAGCGCCTCGTAGATCTCCCCGAACCCACCACCCCCGATCTTCTTCACCTGGTGGAACCGGAGGACGAAATAGGACATGAAAGCCTGATGTTTACATGTTACAGCAGGGGTCCCACACTCGCTTGAACTTCTCGTGGACTTTTCAATGACTTTCAAGGTCTTGTTTTGTAAAATTCTAGGGCTCATAATTGGGATTTTTAGGAGCAAGACATTATAATTGGTGAATTTGATATCATAGAGGCCTATTTTTTCTCTTTTTGCTGATAATCTTGTCAAGTCAAGAAATCACGGTGAAATCACGTGTGCAAATCTCCATCACAGTTTTCCTCAAGATGTTAAGTGCTGAATGAAGCTGAGGAATGTGGATGAATTTAGGTGCTACATTTTAATGAAATGACCAAGTGGTTTCAAAGTTACCCTTTAATCAAGAAAAAAAAGGCCTTTTTCATTTTTTTGAAATCCACAAACTCTCAAGGATTTTCAAGGCCGGATGGGAATACATTATCTTTGCATATGGAGAGTGTATATACAATATGTCACAGTTTCATTCAGTTTTGATAAAAGTTCTGCATAAAAACCAAATGGTCTCTTTGCACTATGATGCTGTCGCCATGGCGATGTGGTCATCAAGAAGCAAATTCAGGTCAGCCAATCATGAGTGAGACACTCTTTACCCTTTATAACTGTGTGCTACCAAAATGTATATTAGTAAAGTGACATCTATATTTATACTGTATGTGAGGTCCCATTATCCTTGCACCATATGTCATTATATTTTGTCAATATGTCTCTGCACCTGAGACAACAAGGAGAAGTCTTGTAGTTGCAGATAAAATTATTCTGATTGGTCCCGTTGTCAAGTTTACTGAGTTCTTTGTTTTATACCATCATTTAAAATCGTCCTAACTGACTCTATCCCCTCATTCTTACCTCTGACTACAAGCAGTGCTTTTTCCCTCTTAGCTCCCATGTGTCCTTCACTGTCCTCAACATACACACACACACACAATCTTGTGTCGCACTAGGAGCTAAAGTCTGGGATTAACTGCAGCATTGTTATGTAACTCGCTTCCTTAGAATACAGGAAGTGGCTGCCAGTTAGGAATAACAACCTCACATGGCACCCAGGCTGGCACAGCGGAGAGAGACATGGGCCCAGAGGGAACTCTGCCGCTGCCTATAGCACACTGCACTGCCACAAATAGCTCTGCAGCTATTTTAGGATCTCCCTCGCAATGCTGCAGCAGCCCTACCTGGACAGAGAGACACGACCCCAAACTGTCCACGCCACAGGTGAGGCAAGAGAAGGACTCACAGGCAGGAGAAGCCATTGCTTGAGGAACAAAGCGAGTGTTGTGGCGAGTTGTTGTTTGTGGGTAAGGCGGGTGAGGGATGAGGATGGTGCAGGGGCAGGCAGCGACGGGGCTGGACAAACACACTGCCCATTGTCACCAAATGAACACGTCACTCACCACTTTCCATCGTTCCTTGACCAGAGCGAGCACGCTTAGGATGTCAGCTTGCTCCGCTCCCCCGCTCATCCCGCCGGTGGACCAGGACCGCTGTTCTCAGAGCAACCAAAAGCCTCAGATTGGGCTGGGCATCTGGGCCCTGCTGAAGAACCCTACAGGAGCCCGAGAGAAGCACAAAACTGTCAGACACACATTGATATATCCCAATCTTTAAAAAACAAGGAATTCAGTTGATTTAGTTGCACTGGCTAATCTTTTCTGGGTTATGAATAAAAAACTGTACAAAAAAGGATAGTAGCAGGATGAAAATGAGTCTGAGTGTCTGCAGTTGTTAGAGAAAGTTAAGCCCTTGGTTTAAGGACTGGAGGTTTTCTGATACATGGACTTAGCTGCAGCTGCCACAGCTGCTACTAAGACAGCTGGTCCTGCTAGACAACTTCACTCTCAGTCTTGAGTCTAAAATTACAAAGGCTTCATCTGTGTATCGTTTTTTTTACAGCAATCACATTCTGTGTTAAGCATTAGTCCATATTCCTCCTTGGCTGTATGGTAAAGAGCTAATCTTTGCTCTCATTCATCTCTGTGTCTTTATATAACACACAATGTGATGGACCAGTGATTCACGACTAGTTTAGAGTCAGGACCCAAATTCTTAATTTGTAATGAAGTGATGACCCAGTATGCATGCAGACCTGGGTAATAAAATTAATATCATGAGTATAATAAATTATTTTTATAAGAAAATATGACAATATCTGCTAATATTTGCAAAATCAGATGTTAAATTGATATTCATCACAATGAACTGCATGGTAGTAAAAAGTATTACAGAATCCTTTTATGTGTTTCAGATCTCATTTTGTAACATTAATTGGTATTTCATTTTTTATCCTTAATTTAGAAAACAAATGCATATGTGATAACCCTACAATACATATTTCATCACAATATGATTGCAAGAGGATAAACAATAACATTGAATTAATGACCAGCCCTGAAAATGAGATCATTCAGCACTATTAAATTTTTTTGAAGAAATCTCTTTCTTCACATCAAAATTGAGCTTAGTGAGCCACAACTGTATTTTTGTACTTAAAACAGTTTTACTGTGTTATTTGGCATTGTTTCCTTATATTACTTTTGTTTATTTACACAATTGCCTGACCATCTTTATATTTTTCTACTGTATTGTATGCAAATTAACAAATAATAAAATATAAGTGATTTTTAGTCTATTATCCTATCAGAGAAGCCTGCGAGGCACCTCAGAGTCGCAACCCACCACTTGAGAAAGTGGTGCTTTGAGACCCGCTTTTCAGATCTCATTACCCAATGCTACCAAGTACAGATCTGAATGCTAAAACGGATTTATTGCAATCTGCTTTTGTCTGCACCGCACAAAGCTCGCTTCACAAAAATAGTAGTCTTGTTTCTACAACACGATTCAAATGGAGTTTCCCCTGGAAAAGATGTGTCTGTGGTACTTTATTATGCAACAGTCCTGTCATAGATAATCATCTCTCAGGAGAGCACAAGCTGGCAACTTCCTCCAGTCGGGCTTCAAACACACAGAGCGGGCCCTGCAAACCTGACTTCGATTCATCATTCTGCACACAGCGCGCAGGCATCCACCGTTATGCAACAAGCCTTCAAAACACTATTTGGTTACAGGGCATGATCCTGACATCAAGGAGGCAATCAATCCCATCATGCATCAGGATGAGTTTGCGAGCAACAAGAGGGCAGGCATGGTTAGACTAGATAACAGTGAAATGAAACCTGGGCACAAGGTTAACACTCAGGAGTGAAGTGGCCTTGGAACAGCAGCATCATCCCAACACAGAGATGACAGATGACAGCAGAGGGCAGGCTGTCTAATACTAAATGTTGATGTTTCAAATAAGACCATGACAACAGCAGCCGCTAAGCCTTGTTTACCAGTAAAGTAATAAGGGACACACAGAAAAAAATAACAAGGAAATAGCCATCTTTCATTAAAAATGAATGGAAGTTGTATGTCCAGAACAAAATCCTAAATTACATTTCTGCATTTACATCAATAAAAAACATGCATTATCTGGCTGAGCACAAGTGGGAAATAGAAAATGGAAGGAAATGCCAAGAATCTTGCTTTCAACCTTGCTGTGTGCCAACAGCTCGGAATAAAGCTAGACAGACCAAAGCCAGACTCAGATGCAGGATTCTGCATGTTTACAGCACAGTAAAAGTGTCTCTTTTACCCATTGCTCTCCTCAATGTCACGCAAAAACTAAGTCATATTTTTCACATGTGCAGATGCCATCTGCGGGTCTGCAAGTCTTTGTAGATAAATCTAAAGCAAGTGAGAGTTGTGGGACATCTTATGAAAGAGATGAGCGGAATTCCTGATGATATGCTAATCAGGGCAGACATAAAAACATGAAGCATACCATAAAAAAAGAGAGAAACATGCATACCAAAATGATTCAAACCCCAGGGATCTGCAACTTGCTGTAAACACTGTGATTAAATAACCTCTGCATTGAGTCCCATGCCAGAACTTCAAGGTCACTCGGTACTCAAGTGTTTTCCCTCAAGAGTTTCATGTGAGAATCTTGTGAGGGGAAAAAAACGCTTTTCTCAAACAGTTGAGCTGCCATGCATGAGATATCCTTCCCAGGCAGAGTCGGACCAGCAGAGTAATGGGCTCAAAATTCATTAAGGGGGACGGTTAAGCTGGGAAACTGCTGTTTACCGCACATTTACCCTTTAGCTGTATAATTCTATAGTTAAAGGGGATTATGTGCTTTTGACAGGAGAATAGAGGGAGGGTAAGATGGAAAGAGGGCACCTAGTCTATCAAGTTAGACCTGTACTACGACTGTAAGGTGACTCTTTGGGTCAAAGAGTC
>OMKZ01002281.1:1669-14108 GCA_900302535.1 Neoniphon sammara | reverse complement strand
GCTGCCACAGGTTTGGGATCAGAGAAATCAAAGCTACTAAATGTCATGTCATTTTTTAGAGCAGGGGTAACCTGCTACAGGTTATGTTTACAAGTAAATGGATTGCTGCTCAATTCTGTGTGCATTTTTGCATATTTCTCTGAAAAAGATTTTCCCCTGAAGCCAGACCTTCATTACCAGAGGGCATCACCATATACATATACAAGTTCTTGCAAGTTCCTGTTTTTCTTGCTTTGCCTCTGGACTGTGCTCCTCGTTCACCCACATTTTTGTGTGATGCATTCAGCCGGTCAGCTGCTCAGTCAGTAAGACATCAGGTACCAATCAAGCCAGTCAGCCAGTAAATCATTCAGCCATCTGAATTTTTGACTTTGCAAACCAACAGTCAGTCCACCATGGCTCTCAACATCCCTGGAGTGATAGCGATGGTGTTTTTCTACCTGCTGGTCCTTGGTATCGGCATCTGGGCTTCTTTTAAAACAAAAAATGAAAAGAAGAAGAGTGACGCTAACAGAATGGAGGTAGCCTTGCTGGCAAACCGAGACATCAACTGGGTGGTGGGAATCTTCACAACAACAGGTAAGTTCATAGAGCACAATTTTTTTTGGAGTTCTGCAGTTACATTTCTTGTTTTAATGTTTTTATGTTTTTATCCAATTGTGTGTGTGTGTGTGTGTGTGTGTGTGTGTGTGTGTGTGTGTGTTAACTCCTCAGCTACGTGGGTTGGAGGAGGCTTTATTAATGGAATAGCAGAGACAATATACACCCCCTCTATGGGCCTCATCTGGGCTTTGAGCTACCCTGCAGGATATATCATCTGTTTTATTCTTGGTAAGTCTTTCAACATGAGAGAATTTTTAACACAGGCCTATGTGCTCGGCTATGAAGAACTCACTCAACAAAAACAGAGACTGTAAATGCTATTATGCTGCTTTCCAGGCCTTTTCCCACCTTTTATAGTACAGTATGATTTGAATATCTTGCTACTGCAGAGAAATTAGACATTTTATTGATTTCATCAGGGTAGTGATGATTGTGTTAGAATGATGTTGCCACATCTCCAACATGATGACCATCCCAACCACAAGACAGGCCTTTGTTTAACACCTACATTATTAATGATAGATGATCTTACAATGATTATGAGCAAAGTATCAGAAAAAGATTGGACATTTGCAGAGGAAGGGAGCATGAATTTCATCCTGATGGACAGAACATGCCAAATTTTCAATTGTGAGTTAACATTAGTCTAGATTCAAGATTCAACAATTGGCATACATCAGTAAGAAACAAGTGAAATTAAAGCTGCAAGCAGCGATGATGGGGCCCTTGCACCCTATGCATGTCAGAGGGACAGGCAGCATAGCTAATTACTAACCCAAATGTAGACCACACACTGTAAATTAATTGTAAAGATGTACATTTTCATGGATATTGGACATTGCACGTAGGAGATAAGTACTACTTTCTGTGTCCACTAGGGATGAGCGAGTACACCATTATCTGTAACTGTCTATCTGTTCAACCAGCTAAATTATCTCTATCTGTGCTCGGACTGGGCGGGGCTTAAACTAGAAATGGGCAGGGCTTAAACCGGAAGTCTGTAAATTCAGCCTGAAATGGGTGTGGGTTGATTGGAAGTTGCTATATTTATTGTTTATTAGAAAACTAATTACAGAACAGCCTCAGAATTGAGCTTCAAATAAATGTTTTTGATCACAAGAGTAAGAGCACTATTTATAGAACCATTTTAAAATAAAACCTTATGAACTTCATGAACTCATGCTGTATTAAAAAAGTATTGAAGTATAATACATTTACATAATAAGAAGTAGGGATTAGCAAGTACGCTATTATCTGTGTCTGTATCTGCAACCAACTAAATTATCTGCGTCCCTATCCGTACTCGGAACGGGTGGGGCTTAAGCCGGAAGTGGGCGGGGTTAAACAGAAAGTGATCATTCTAAGCCTGGAATGGGTCGTGGCTGATCAGAAACTGCCTTTTTTTTTATTGTGGTTTAAAAAAATAACAGCCTCAATAGAGCTTCATATAAATTTCTGATCACAAGAGTAAGAGAACTACAAAACAGCTTACTCACTTTATTTTTTATCATTCCTTTATTTGTTTATTTAAAATAAGAAATAAGAAATAGAGGTGATAGTGATTAAAAACATAAAAATAAAAGCCATGAAAATAAATAGAGTTTATAGGGATTATAAATTCTTTATAGCCTAGGCCATTCCAAAGCTGCGGATTTGACGGCAAAGCCCGGTCACCTTTGGTCTTTAACCTGGACAAGTGAAGTCAGAGGTTCCAGGATGTGAGGATGCGCGAAGGCGGGTGATTACGGCCTGATTTAAGGTCAAACTTGTCTGGACAACGCTCAGAGGCGAAAAACCATGTACTTAATTTGGACTGTTATATGGATCGGACTCTTGACTGGGAAATATGGTAAGAATAAGTATTTCTTTAAGCTGCTGCCGCGCCCAGCGATTATCAGAGTGCAATGTGTTGTCGCGGGTTACTGCCATGCAGCTAGTTGTTTTGTCTCTCTGCGGCAGTAACTTCGTCCGTTTAGTACATAGACTGTAAAATGCTTGCTGGCTTCTAGTGTGGAGCAGGTGTTAGAATATACTGCCCAATGCCATCTAAACCTTACACTAAAAAAACACACAAGGAAAAGGTGTTTAACAACAACAATAAATTGAGTAACAAAAATAACTATTTCACTATGAGAATACAAATCTATCTATTTTTGTTAAATTTTTAAGGTGGCCTTTATTTTGCCAAGCCGATGAGAGACAAAAGATATGTGACCATGCTAGACCCTTTCCAGATCAAGTATGGAAAAGCAACTGTGGCTATTCTATCTGTGGCTGCACTTCTAAATGACCTTATTTGGTTGGCTTCTACGCTGCTTAGTTTGGGTAAGTATTAAATGTAAAATGGACAAGAAATGCGGAGTGTATGTGTATGAATTTGCATGCATCTCAAATCTAATACAAAAAATTCTACCACAAAGAAGCATCATCTAGTATTGGGCCAAACACATTAATCAAGTGACAAATGAATTAACATGGCTAAGTTAACTATACAATGTAGATTATTTGGATCAACCAAAGAAGCATCGTAAAATGATATGAACATTTGGTCAGAGATTTTGTCTTTTCACATCTCTGCTATACGATTGTACCATCAAGAAATTTGTTTCACCATATGAAAAGGACTGAAGAACGAGCCTTCAGTCTCATGACTGCAAAAAGCAATGGCTTTGTTACAGACCCACAGTGGCTTTGCATTGCTGAAACTGGTTGTGGCCCTACAGCTGCCATCTGAAATGTCTATAGTGGAGTTTATAAGTGCAATTAGGTTATAGGCCATAGCCTACCACCTCTGCACCATGAGACACTGAGATGAAAGACCAAGAGCCTTGAGCATACATTCCATTCATTTGCGCAATTATGTCAAATAAATAAATAAAAGACTTCACACAAGACTAGTAAACCTGAGCCTGTATGCAAAATGAATACTGATTTTTTTAAATTCTTATACCATTTAAATTTCCTAGAGTTAATCCGGAAAGTGAATATGGGCTACACCAAATGCACTACACTATATCTCTATGGGTACTATAACACAGCTTAAGTCAAGAGCTCTTTATAACAGTTGGCCCCATGTCTGTAGCCCCTTCTGTTGCTCAATGACAAGCCTTTCAATATGCACTGAGGTCAAGGTTCAGAGGTCCAGTGCACCAACACAGTGTAACATTAAATCTACCCTGAAACTGAGCTAAATTGGACTTAATAGGCGGATGCGGTCGCAGTGGAAAAGCTCCATGCAGGAAGGCTCATGTTCTCTGAAGAAAATTAGTCGTTTGAGCGCAGGGATCACAAATCCGAGGGCACGGTTTATGAATCCGAGAGCATGGTTTATAAACTGTGCGCACAGATTTCTAAACTGAGAGTACAGATTTACACATGGATCTTTATTTTTCTCATCTGAACCCAGGGGGCTCCATAAGACGGCAGCTCTTTTCAGACCAGTCCCGAATGCCCAGGCATAAGGTCGCCACTGGCCCTGACTTACTTTTTTCCTTTCATAATTGTCTTAATTATTGTTCCAAAATAAACAGTAGGCTGTTTATATGAATACACACAAATAGTTTTTCCTTCTTTCAAGAGAAAGAGAGAGTTTAACATTTAAATTAAATGACATGTCAACTTCAAAAATGTCATTATTTCATATTATTTATGTTATTTATTTATTTATTCATGTATTTATTTTTAAGTAATTGAAAACTTGGATTATTCCCTAATACATATAAAATGAATCGCTCAGCACTACCTCTAACTAACATGTTTCATAGGTTTTACCATGGGAGTGATCCTTGATTTGCCCTACTCTGTAACCATCTGGATCTCTGCTGCAGTGGCCATTATTTACACACTGCTGGGAGGTCTCTACTCTGTGGCCTACACAGACATCATACAGCTCATTCTCATTTTTGTCAGCATGGTGAGTTTGCTTACACCCTGGTGTCAGGTTTCATAGTGTTGTAGTGAGGATACAGCATAATGGAAGGGGGGTTAGTGACATCATCCTCAAAGATTGGACATCATCATGGTCCAAGCTTTGATTTCACATCCCCCTTGAGCAAAGATACTTGACCCTTACCTGCTCCAGGAGCAGCACCTTAGCTGGTTGAAAAAGGACCTCTTGGGGGCTCAGCAATAGTAGATTAAAAGACAACTTACCCAGGTAGACTTTGGAATACAGGACAGACAACAATCCTCCTTACATTCCTCCTCCTTAGACAGTGTTCAGATTTGCTGCTACATTTTCTACAAGATTTTCATCAGAACATACAAGCATAAAGTGATAAATACATGAATGAATTCTTTCATCTGATTTTCTTTAAATTTATACAGATCTTCATTCAATAGATGTGGAATTTACTGAGACTTTATATAAACTGACCGTTCGGCAATAAATCTTTCAAAATGTCAGCAGAAGCAGAGAGCAAAACAGATCTGTTTGTAGAATTTCATCCAAGTATTTGAAACTTTGGTTGGTCAGTCAGATGTTCCATGTCTCTCTGTAGTGGGTCTGTGTCCCCTTTGCCCTGATGAACTCCTTCACCTTGGACATTACTCAGACGGCCCTAAACAACACCTTCCAGGCCCCCTGGATTGGTACACTGGAGGCAGAGAGAGCCTGGGTGTGGACAGACAGTTTCCTTCTTTTGGTAAGGTCAAATATCATGGAATATCAAGGATCACAGTTCAATTTTTTATGAAGGACTGAACATTGTCTTGCCACAATAAACAAGTCTGAGCCTTACCCAGATTCATTTAGATTTCCAAATTTGGTATTGATGAGGAACAGGAGATTTCAGTAACACTTCATTTTTACAGATGAGCAAATTTCATGCTAAGTAGGTGATAATTTGCAGAAATGACTTCCAAATTACATCAACATTTACCTCAACATTTGTTGAAAATTACCCAACATTATTTAATAATTATATTCCGCTCTTTCCCAAGAAGCAGGTAATAAATAGCTCGTAATTTCTTTAATACATTTACAGGAAATAATACAAACTTAATTGCTAGCCAGTACCCTTGACTGAGGTGCGTTGTTGCAGCTTACTTTCCAACTAGTTTCTGCCTAACTTCTGCTGATCATGCCAGCTTAAATTTAGTTATTTAATTAATCGGTTATCGGAATTTTTTTCTGCTAAATATCAGAATCGGCATCAGCCTCAAGAAAATCCATATGGTAGGGCCCTAATATTAACCACAACATTAGCGCCGCTGAAAACGTCACTGGCCCGACGTTTCCTAAAAAACAAACAAACAAACAAAAAAAACCCTCACGAAATCCGTGATTTCAAAGCCTTGTCCAGCTGTTTACTGGCGTTTGTCATGTTTAATGAAGAGAGAGAGGGAGAGAGATACAGGCAGTCAGGCAGACAGACAAACAGGCAGGCAGGCAGAGAATTTAAAGACAGTTTTACTGTTCTACAAATTAGACAAGTTCACTAGTTTTGTTTCATTTAAAATCGTAATTATTGAAATGGAAGGTAGGTCTTAAGTTGAGCTACATGACAGTCTGGTGAGGTATACTGTGGTATATTATTAGTGTAATGCTTATGCTTCAACTCTGTCAGAAAACAGTAAAAAAAAAATGTGTGTACTGTCATTAGCTTTATAGAGATTTTGTAAGTCACTCTTGATTATTATGCGCAACACTGATTTATCTCATTTGCAGAGCAGAGTTTTGATAAGTTTTAAGTTAGAATATTTTTTGATTATTTAATATATTATTTGGTTATTAAAAAGCATACAATATGGCCTTGTTTTGTCTGTTTTTGCCTGTTATTCATTTATTTATTCAATTTGATAATTTGAGTTAGTATTGGTTGCGTTAACAATATTAAATATATGTTAAAAAATATCCTACTGTGTTTTTATTTATTTATTAATTATTATTATTATTATTAATTTTATGAATAATTTTGGCGATGAGTGCCCTTTTTTTTTGGCTTGAGCACCTGACCCCCAAAATGTCTGTGCACGTGCCTGCAGGGGGACATGTACAGACTAGGCAAAACCAAAAACACCTGAATGGAAGGTGAAGACAAGTACAACAAACCAAACAAACTAACTTCTAACTTAGTAGAAATTATCACAAATGTCTAGCCACCAAATCTATCTAAATAAGAATTGAATTACAGGAAACTTAATATTTACTCATCATCAACCCGTTATTAAACTAATCAAACAACATTTAAACCCCTATGGTGCCGAGAGGAATGGCTGCTTCCAATTTGCCCCTCCCTGCTCTCATGTGCAATTTAAGTGGGGGTGAAGCACCCGGTCTCGCCCTCTGGAAGCATACAGGACGGCAAGGTGGGTGCCTCATGTGGAGAGAACAAAGAAACTTTAATACACAAGGTAATATATGGCTAGAATTAAGAATACATTATCAACTAAATGTGTGCGCTCCATATGAGAAAAAACTATTACTGAAATTGTCCAAATAAATAGTGTTATGAAAACCAACCTGTGTTATGATTATGACTGAAATTATGACTGATATTTTACTAAACTAAGAAAAATCAGTGGTTTGATGTGGTGCTGTGGTGAAGAAATACTTATTATGGGGTTGGGCTGCAGCCCTCACATGCAGCAAGATGCATGTTTTGTCTACAATGCACCACCTAATGCCATTTAGAAAAAACAAAACAAAACTGCTGAAAATTCTTTGAAAATCTTTATTTTGTGTTTCAATAATTTCACCATTAAACATGTCAAGTAGAACAAGCAAAATTAAAAATGTTTGGTTCAGGTGCAATTCTGTAGGTTCTAGTCCAGTACTGAAAACAACCTAGGGACAAGGGGGAGGGAGAGAGGGAGAGGTCCCTATAAGTCTCAGTACATGCTTCATTTAAAAACAATAAATATAGATCATTTAAACCTGAACTAATTCATTTATTTATTTATTTAATGGCCTTGGCTGTGTGGACTTTATTCATTTGTTTTTTTATCTTGGCAATGATTTTAACCCATTTATTATAAAATTGTAGATATCTATAAAAAAAGACATTTATAAAATTTATAAGACATAAGATTTTCTTCAAAACTAATCACCACAACATGAGAATGAGAGTGGTACATTCATTTACTTTTTCATCTAGGTTGGATTCTAACCCCTTGTCTAGACCACAAGCGCTTCAGACGTGTTTTTTACTCGTGCGTCTCACAGATACGCTCAATTTAATCAATGCAGCTGTCTGCACTGCCTCCTGCAGGCTCACGTCTCTGCCGCGTTTCATGGGCTTAACCGTAACCCAAAGTGTTTGTTTACGCTTCAAGTATTTTTTTTTCAACAGTATGCGCGTAAACGCAAGGTGATGGCCTATAAAAGGCACTGAATTGAATAATTTATCCACATTTTGCAACCTAGGCTATTTGTTAATTCAAACTCTATCTAAACTCATCATATTTTGGGAGCCTATTTGTCGGTCCTATATAGCCATAAGCTATATAAGTCAAAATTTGAAAATACCTCGCCAGCAGGTTCAGTGTAAATTGTCAATCATATGCATCAGTGTTGATGGAAAAATAGATCAGGGATACTCACACATATCAAAGGAAAACTGCACATTACACAGAAAGGCTGGCTGCTCAGATTTACGCATTGAAATCTGCGCTACAAACAGTTGGAATCGGTATAGCCAGTCGCTCCAGTGTCGCGTGAACGCTGTTGTCTCGTGAGCGTGACGCTGACGTGACGCTTGTGGTCTAGAAAAGGCTTAACCCATATATTGGTATTTGCTGCTGTATGTAAGTGTAATACATCCATAATTAATAAAAGTATACGGTGCCACAACTCGTCCATTATTTTTCAATGCAAAAACCCACCATACTTTGCAGGCAAAGATTATATGTTGCTACATAAGGGTCACTTTACAACAAGTTGACAGGCCTAACCCGGGCTTACCTGGAGGATCCCTCCACCGCACAAATTATTACAGAATGATTGTACATCAGCAAAAATATAAACTCCATCGCACGATATGCCCGTGACTGGAATAAAGGAAATAGACTTCAAAAGCCCAAACCTATCCTTTAGTGCTTGCCTCCAAATGTTAGCATTAGCTGCCTAATATTGACAGCTCCCCAAAAGTGAAGCCAAAACGTCTCGATCGCCCCCTGGTGGCTGGCTGCAGTATAGGTCATAGACCCCGCCCCCTCCATGTTAGCGGATGGAACATGGGCCAAACTAAAAAATCAAACTACATGTCAAATACATTTTTCCCAAAGATGGTTCCTGTCATTTCAGGTAGTTCTTATCACGCTGATGTATGTTCAAGTGTGATAAGTTTGGTTTTCATTAGTTATTTGATGCTATAAAAAGGGGATGAGACATCTGTGATTGACAGCTGCTCTGAGTGAAGCTGTCGCGGAGCCGGCACCTGTGCCCTGCTGGACTTCTGCTTGGGAGGTGTATGTGGGAATGTCGAGAGGAGATGAATGCTAATTTTCCATAACCTTGACTTTTAGCTGTTGTATTTGCCTTATCAACAAGCCTTCAGTTGTAGTACAACCAGCGGCAATGACGGTTAAGATTGGACCAGCTAGGCGAGCTCAAAGCTTCAGGGGGCGTGTGCTCGCGATTCAGTTGGGAGATATGGGCCGGACCTCAGTACTCCCTGATCTCTACTGCGCAGACTCTGACTCCAAATGACATCACCAAGGCAAGATGGCACTCGTAAACGGGATATTTTGGTTTCACTTTTGTACATTGGGAGGAAGTGGAGACACGTCGTCCATCTTTATATACAGTCTATGGTAAAAGCTAACAATGAAAATAAACAAACATATGCAAGATGTAAATGATTAAAAAAGACTGAGCTTGCCTGACATTTGTACTGCTGTCCTTTATGAGACCATCAATAAAATTATAGATCTCAAGGTTTCTTATAAACCTCGCCTTTCTCATCTCCACCGACTTCTTTGTCTTCTCTGCTCCTTTTCCCACTATCACTGAGCAATGTGGCCACATGACAGGGAAGTAGAACCATATTTGTCCTCTTGTGTGCGTTTGAAGTGCTGATTGGCTCACAAGTAGAACCTTACAGAACCAAGTAAGAGTTTAACTTTGGAGATAGAAACTTTGTGTTTCTGAATAAACAGTCCAAAAATGCATACAACTTAGAAAAAATAAAATAAATTAACAACATACTGTATTACTGTACGGTAAATGAAATTACCAGCTATTTACTACCCTTTTGGCAAATATCAGAATACAATTATTGAATAATGTTTAGGAAATTTTTGAGACATTTTTGAGTAAATGTTGGGGTAATTTGGGGGTAATTTAAAAAAATGCAAATACGATGATAATAATTTCTTTCTTTCTTACCATGAAATTATTAAGTAATATTGGGATCATTTTCAACATATTTTAAGGTAAATGTTGATGTAAGTTTTGGTGTAATTTCTGCTGATTATCACCTACTTACCATGAAATTTCAAGTTGACAAGATTTCTTTCAGTCCTCAGATCTTGTGCTTTGTGGATTCTGTATCTGAATATAAATACAATCCAAACCTTCTTTTGAATTCTGTTATCTTCTCTTAAATAGATCTGTCATTACTTTGTTTTGAAGAGTTTAGGTAACCTGGGCTATCAAGAGTTCCACCAGAGGACCTTGTCTGCATCTTCCTCAGCTACAGCCAAGAGGAGCTGCTTCATATCTGCTGCCCTTGTCATTTTATTTGCAATTCCTCCTGTTCTGATTGGGGCAGGAGCTGCATCCACAGGTAGGCTAAATATAATTTATACAATATAGAAGCTTGTAAAACTAGACATTGTTTTGAACAGCCTAAAATGAAAAAAAAAAACATATTTTAAAACATGGTATAGTTTGAAAATAAGAAACATCTGGTCTGTAACTTTAATTTTTAATAACATAACACTTGATGAGTCTTATAAATGGCAGTTGTTCAGATTTTAAACATTTGCTTTCCATAGAACATAACTGCAGCCCATAGAACTCACGGTTTTCCCCTGTATTGTGAACGCTACATATTAAACAGTAGACCCTTCATAGTATATTACACTAATCTGATACTAAAAACTTCCCAAGTAATAAAATGCTGAAGTCTCTTACAGCCTTAGACTAACATTTCAGTTTTATATAAAATTACATAAAATGTTTTTGCATAGTAGTGTTGCAGAGGGTGTCAATGCCTTAGTTATAGTTTATCTTCTTTTTCACCTGCAAACAAGTTGGTGAAGTGTGCAGACTATTTTTTTATGTCTATGTGCCCATGCCTCAGACTGGAACCTGACTTCTTATGGTTCTCCATCTCCATTTGAACGTGGGGAGGCGGCTAAAGTTGTGCCACTCGTCCTGCAGCACCTCACCCCATCCTACATCTCCATTATTGGTATCGGAACCATGGCTGCTGCCGTGATGTCATCAGCTGACTCCGCCTTGCTGTCTGCAGCCTCCATCTTTACCTCCAACCTCTACAAGAGCATCCTGAGGACCCAGGTGAGAAAAATCTGATATTCACTATAATGCCATTGTTTAGTTATTTTGACATAAATCAAACAAACAATTGTAATGAAAACAAAAATAACTTTTTTTAATTTTAAAAACAACATTGTAACAAAAGAAACCAAGACCAAGAGGGTTTGCTTTACTTTTTTTATTTTTATTTTTTAAATGCTCAAGAACGAAATTGTAGAACTTGATGTAACGCAAAATTGTGCATTTCTAAAAGATGGAAACAAAATGTGAATTCTTAACAGGATGTTGTATGAATGTTACCCTCAGGCAACAATACACCATGCACCCCACTGCCCAAACATCCATAATTAGATCCCCTCAGTGCAGAGGAGCAGTGGTACGACTCCCAGATTGTTGAATTGCTGTGATCCTAAAGTCGTTTGTTCATTCATCACCTATAGCTTGTGACGAGCTTAGGTCTGCAGCAAGAAAAGGAGAAGGAAAGAGAGAGAGGAAAGAACAAAATAAGGAGTGTGGTGTATATTTTAGGACATCCTCAGACAAAACAACATCATACCTCAGACTGAAAGGATTCATGTCTTGGGAAAAACTTTGTCAAATCTCAGGCGTAGTACAACTGGACATCAGACCAAACTCCTTCAGAACAAACTCTGTCGGACCAAACAGGTTCGGGTGAAATGGTAAGATTCCCTCACACTGTGGTAACATGACATATTTTCACAGGTGAAGCATCAAATTTGCTTGTAACTGCCATTAGTTTAATGTTGTTACATCTCCATGTAAGAGAATTTCACCACTTTTTCTGAGGCTGTTTTATCTGATGGAGTTGGGTCCGAGGGAGTTTGGTCTGAATTAGTTCAGCCTGAAAGAGTTTGGTCTCATGTCCAGTTGAACTCAACAGGAGGACTTGATTATCTTACAGTGTCTTCTTTTTATATGTCTTCTCCCTCTAGGCTTCAGAGAGAGAGATCCAGTGGGTGATCCGTGTCTCAGTGGTAGTTGTGGGCGTGGTTGGCACATCGCTCACCGTCTTCCAAAATAGTATTGTGGTGTTCTGGTTTCTTGGTTCAGCGCTAACCTACATCTTTATCTTTCCTCAACTGGTCTGTGTCCTCTTCTTCAACATCTCCAATGGATACGGGGCTATGATGGGCTGGCTGGTGGGGATTTTGTTAAGACTGTTGTGTGGAGAGTCATTGATAGGACTACAACCTGTCCTCCACTTCCCAGGGTGCACTCATGAGGATGGAGTTTATGTCCAATGCGCTCCTGTCAATACCATATGCATGCTGTGTGCCTTAGCTGCCATCTTGTTGTTTTCCTACCTATCTTCTCTGCTCTTCAACAAAGGCCTGCTCCCTGAGAAGTGGGACGTATTCAAAGTTAAAGCCC
>OMKZ01002280.1:6798-17313 GCA_900302535.1 Neoniphon sammara | reverse complement strand
GCCTCCTCCTCCTCTCCTTCTGTCTGTCTGTCACTCTGTCTGTCACTTCCTCCTCTCCCTCGCAGGGCCGCAGACTAAAGACTCCAGAGAAAGCTTGACTTACGATGGAGAAGAGAAAGAGGTGAGAGAGAGAATTATTTTCAAATGCTATTGACGTGCGTGCGTGACTCATTCTCTGTCAGCCTGTCATGTCATTCGAATGCAATACGTGTGTGTTTATATATTGTATGTAGTGTATGTTAACTATGTGTGTGAGAGGGAGAGAAAGAACAAGGTCACCTACAATAGTGAACATGTCTTTGTCTGCTTGTTTTGCCATAGTATGCAGCTGGGATGATCATCCCTCATGCACTCGCCGCTGTTCATGTGTGATATAGGGAGCGTGCAGACGTAGGCACCCTTGCAGCGGTGTGGGTATTGATTTCCTTTGCTGGAGCTAATAAAGTAACCTTTTATCACAGCTCTTAACACCAGGGGCTGATTAACAGCCAGGCCCACAGTTTGTGTGCGGAAGGAGCGAGAGAGTTGAAAATGGATAAAGAATAGATCGAGTTGGACACAGAGATAGACGGAGATAAAAGAGAGTAGTCCATAGGATCTTATCTACGAGTCCATGTGGGACTCTGGAGATGGGGGTTGTCATGTGAAGGCGGGTTAGATGGATAGATGGTGGGAACAGTGTATTACAGAACAAGCTACAAGGAGAGGAAGACGGGTGAGAGGAAAGTTAATGTGATACTCAGGTTTAGGGAGACATAGGTCTGTAATACAGTGGTCACATAATCAAATAGCAGCTATATGATGGTATTTTATAAAGATGACATGCACACAGGTCTGAACCTTAAGACCAAATCGACCTTTTGCACAATCCAAGACACCTCCCCACCAATTTCTGAGGGCGGTTTGTTCCTATTGACTGCTAAAACTGCCTCGAGAAAGGTTGATACACTCAAATATCAGCACAGTCAATGGGTGTAGATGTGATTTAGTGTGGCTGTGAGGTTTGTTGTTTACGAGGTCCACACAGGTTATTGAATTTCTGGAAAGTCATGGAATTTACACACTGTTGGGACACATCATGGAATGTCATGGAATTTGATCAGCCCTGATTTAAAAAAATCAATAACTAGTTATTCACCCAATGTCATTTATTTTCCATTGTGTTCACATTATGTTCACCCCCCCCCCTTGCAGAAAAAAATAAACTATAACAAGATCTCTGAATCTGAAGTGTATTTGGAAATTTGGTCAAGTTTATAAAAACTCATGATGTTTTAGTCATGGAAAAGTCACTGAGTTTTACATTTGACAGAGTGAGAACCCTGTCTTTACTTTTTTCATATGACTCTCTTCTCATGCTGTCTTTCTGTAACCCTCGGCCAGGCGCGGAGCAGTAGAGACACGGGGAAATCGGCATCCAGCCTTGGCCTGGCGGACTTCGACCTCCTCAGGGTGATCGGCCGGGGCAGCTACGCCAAGGTGCTGTTGGTACGGCTGAAGAAAACGGAGCGCATCTACGCCATGAAGGTTGTCAAGAAGGAGCTGGTCAACGACGATGAGGTAGACTGGTGGTGTTGATGCATCACCTGCCATTGGCGTCAAAGTCAAAATGTTCACACTGCGACAGCACCAGGCCGTCTTTTGTTTGGACTTACTGAATTAGTGGGTTTTGATTAAATCTGTGCTGTGAATGGATGACACAGCACCTCCTGTCTATTTAGATATGCCACATTTGGTTAGGGTGAAGGGTAGTTCATAGTGAAGTCATCAGTCTTCTGTCGCTGGCATGTATAATTAATGCTATTAGCACAATCAATTGGAGCTGTTATTCATAGCAGAGCGAACATTTGTCTCACATGATTGAACATCCATCTTGTGTATCTTGTCTGAAACACTTTACGTTACACTGACAGAGCCCTTCAGAGTCATCAGTCTTTCTGGGAAGGTGTAGATAACCACCGTGTCATCAAAAATTGATCTCCGTGTATACATCTAGCTGCACAGCCGGCAGCAACGGGAGTAGTTAGCCTTGATTAGACGCACTTAGCGTGATTGACAAATTGACAAGTGCCTCTCGATCAATGCTGAAGTGTTCTGCTGTCCATGCCCTGTTAGTGTGAGCAGTGTCTGTGTCCATACATATTATCATTTAGCTGTCGATAGAGGCCTGCTTCTACTCTTCCATCTAATGCCTCAGCTGTTTTCTCCTGCCGCCACTAACCTTACATATAAGCGAGCCGCTGGCTACGGAAGATGGCCATTCGAGCGGTGTGCCTTTTTGCCTGGAGTTCAAGGATATTGTGTCAGAATGATCATTGATTGACATTTGTGTGTGTGTGTGTGTGTGTCTGTGTGTTTTGGTTCCAGGACATTGACTGGGTTCAGACAGAAAAGCACGTTTTTGAACAGGCCTCCAATCATCCCTTCTTGGTGGGCCTCCACTCCTGCTTCCAGACAGAAAGCAGGTGAGATCAAACCCCTGTCCTCTCTGTACACTTCATATGGGTCCTTCAGCGCTGTGGAAATTTTTTAAGATATATGGAAAGGTATGTTGGGGAAAAAAGCGGCCTGTGCACAATATACCCTGTTGGCAGTGCAGTATGCTTCCATTGAAATGATTGTGCTGCACAACAGGCAACTGGATACAGTGATTTAGTAGAATGAGGATATTTATTTCCTAATTTGAGTGTATTGAAAGAATATGACAGCTAAATGTTTAAATTTGGAATACTTCTGAGCCCTGAAGTAAAACGTGTGTTTTTGGATCTGATGGGTTAAAGGACAAATCAAGTGTGATCTGAGTTTTTGCTCATTTCTTTACATTTTCCATCCCCTTGATGTTAGTGACAGTTGCATGCATGCAGCTTGATTAAACACATTTGAAATCATTTCTGCCAAAAACTCTCCGTTTCTTTCACTCCCACGCAATTCCAAATGGCTTAGGAAACAACTCTGGAGAAAGCTAATTCAGTAGCTAAAAGTAATCCATCACTGTGAATTTGAAGCCACTAATTGTGTTTTGCAAAGTTGGATCAGATGACTAATATCAGGCTGTGAACTTTTATATTTTGGAAGAAGTTCACTGTTTCGAACACAGTGAAAGACCGGAGGGGGCTTGCCACTTTCTGCTGCTCTGACTCCCATGCCTTGTGTCTAAAATAAAGCTTTTAACCATTAGCTAACCTTCTTTTCATTTATGTTTGGACCCACATTCTTTCAGGCATAATCCAGTCACTCCAACAGGACCACAACCAAAACATGATGCTGAAGTTTGTTATATAAAACAAAAGAAAGCTAAATTTTACAGTTAATTGGTGTTTTTTTGCTGGGAGTACCTTGTAATATTTAGGTACTGTTTATTTCAGAGTCAAGTCACTTTTATTTATATAGCATATCTAAAACAACAGATGCTGACCAAAGTGCTTTACATAAAAAAATCAAAGTTCAAAAATAAAAAACAGGGAAACAGAGACACAATGTTACCTAGAATCAAAGTAATTACTGTCAAAAAGGACAAGGGGATATATAGTAAATATCTTTCAATATGAGCACTGAAACAGTCTGCAGTGATGTAAAACAGTAAGGAAATACAGAAAATGAGTAAAAACTCTAATCATGCTTGAATAGTACCTTTATCATGATAATTCCAAAAATCTTATTGTCCACCTCTTGCCTCAAACTTTTAAAAGATGTAGAATGTCATTGACAAATTCCCAAATGTGTCTTTAAGGTCAAAGAAAAGCAGCTTTCTCACCATTTAACATGTGCTCTTTTCACAGACTGTTCTTTGTTATTGAATATGTGAACGGCGGCGATCTTATGTTCCACATGCAGAGACAAAGGAAGCTTCCAGAAGAACACGCCAGGTAGAGACAGCCTCTCCTCCTGACTAGTCTCAGTTGTTTTCCTCACATCTCAATAAAGATTAAGATTGATGTCGTTCAGCTCAGCGTGTCTGTATGTTGCCAGAGGGGATTCTGGATAGACTCAAACCTTTTCCTTCCTCCTCATTAGATTCTACTCAGCGGAGATCAGTCTGGCGCTCAACTACCTCCACGAGCGGGGAATCATCTACAGAGATCTGAAACTGGACAATGTGCTGCTGGAGTCCGAGGGACACATCAAACTTACAGACTACGGCATGTGCAAGGTGTGGTTTCCCACGACGTGTGTCACTTCAAACATAAAGGCACTTGTGGTACCATAATGCACTGCAGTTGCATATTTGTGTGTCTGCTCAGATGTCTGTGCTTATCTGTAGAGCTTGATGGGTGTTTTTTGTTTTTTTAATTGCAGGAGGGCTTAAGACCAGGCGATACAACCAGCACTTTCTGTGGTACCCCCAATTACATCGCCCCCGAAATACTCAGAGGAGAGGATTATGGTGAGAGTGACAACAAATGAGCACTTACTCAAGTTTCTGTCCATTGTTTTGTCAGTAAAAAATGCAAAAGAGTAAAATAATAATAAGAGGGTTCTATAAATGTATGCTTGTGACAATTTAGACATGCTATGTAGAGTAGTCATTGGTAATAGTCATTGGAAAAATGAGTAATGATTGCTAACATGGATTTAAGTTACAGTTGCTACTACATCCACTCACAGTCAGAACAGACTGTCACTTAGTCACAGTCACGACTGCTTACTTAAATATGGATATCTAAATCATATGCTATATAGCTAAATATAATGATGTTTAAAAGTATGAAAATATCACTGTCTATGCTGTTTGAAATAGTGTAACTGTAATGAAAAAGATCACTGAGCTCCCTGGTTACCACAGGAGCTGTCATAGCAACCAGTTCCACTATTAATATCTGTTCAAGTTGCTCTATTTCAGATTGCCGAGCCAAAACTACCCTGTGTGTGTGATGGAATTTGTATTTGTATGTGATTTATGTTTTTTTTTTCTTTCTTTTTTGGGGTAAACAATCACCATTCACTTGTCATTAGTATTTTTAGTGTTTATGCGTTCTTGCTCACATCCCTGTTCTATCCTCCGTCTGGCCTTTTGGTCCAGAATATGATGTGTAATGCACAGCATGTGTGTCTCAGGGTTCAGCGTGGACTGGTGGGCGCTGGGGGTGCTGATGTTTGAGATGATGGCAGGCCGGTCGCCCTTCGACATTGTGGGGAGCTCCGACAACCCGGACCAGAACACAGAAGACTACCTCTTCCAAGGTAGCGCACCACGAAAGGGTTAAATTTGGAAATAAATATAGCATTCAACACCTTCGTAATGACACCTTCTTAACAGCCAGTTGTCGTAGTAAAATGCACATGCTGTCTGTTTAACGAAATGTGTGAATACATGTGCGTTTTTATTTGTCTTTGTATTTTGCTGTAAACGTGTCAGAGTGTAGAATTTGTGGACAGTTATCTGTTTTTTTTTTTTTGAGATTTGGATGAATGAGGAACTAAAATATTACCACTTGACAGACATGGTCATGTAACAGACACTTGTATAAAAAGCCACAGGCACCTCAGTGAAAGGTTACTCAATGTATTTTCAATACGGGTATTCCCACAAGGGATTGAACTCATAACTGCTGCAGTGTCAATGCCATTCTCTGTCATTTGTGCCACTGGGGACCATCAGTCTGACCCTCTCCTCCTCCTGTGCACCTCCTCTCCCTCCTCCCTCCCACCTCCCGCAGTAATATTGGAAAAACAGATCCGAATCCCTCGCTCATTGTCAGTCAAAGCCGCCAGCGTCCTCAAAGGATTCCTCAACAAGGTAAGGAGGGTTCAGCAGGGCCGGATCAATCTCCTACACTGACATTATTATGGCCTCAATCGCCATCTCCAGGCGTCTCGCACTATCTCATATTCATCTTTTCCCTCCCTCTGTGTGCCTCTTACACTCCTCACCTGTCTGTCACCCCTTTTTTCCTCTTTCTCCCTCTCTCTCACCATCACACCCTCCTCCTTTCCACCCTCTTCTTTCTCACACTCTCTCTCTCTCTCTACCATCACCTCCGCTTATCTTTCTGTCTCTCACTCTCCCTTTCTCACCCCCCTCCCTCTGCTCCTCTCTCTCTCTCTCCCATAGGAGCCCAAGGAGCGTCTGGGCTGCCACCCTCAGACAGGCTTTGCTGACATCATGGGCCATCCGTTCTTCCGAAACGTCGACTGGGACCTTGTGAGTCATTCGCTTTTATCCTCTCCCTTTCTCTCCCTGTCTGCTTTTCATTTTTTATTTTTTTATTTTTTTTTTTGCCTTATGTCTCCATCTTTTCATTCTTAATCTTGTATTTTGTTGAGTTAACGTTTGAGCTACCTTTTAACTCATCATCGCAAATGAGAGCGTCAGTGCATACTGCTTGCCAAATAGGTCAAAATCAATCCATATATTGATTGGGGAGGGAAGAAAAAACAGAGAGCTGCTACTAGACAGCAGAAGGTCAAATCTAAGTGCAGTGGGTCACCTTCTCTCTCCTGCCCTGCAGGCATGGAGACTCTGTCAAAGCGGAGGGTTGTTAGCGAGGGGATGAGACTAACGCCCTTGTGGCAGGCAGGCAGAGATACACTGGGGAAAAAAACAAATAAGACTGACAGACGGACCAAGACGTCAAGGCGAAGACACACAGGAAATCAGCTAGACAGATCACAGACTAACAGACCAGTACAGCTGCAAAGACAGAGGGGATTTGATTATCAGCCATAACTTTTAAACAGTGTAAGATAGATTTACTATGAGCTGTCAGATATGATCCTACAGAGGCCATCAGTCAGTGTGATTTCACCTTAGTCGTGAAGGGATAGTCTTTTATTCCTGAGTTCCTTGTTAAATACGACACAACACAACATACAAGCTACAGTGAGTTCCCACCAACTGGAGAGGTTGCTGTTACTATAGAAACATTACCTGCTTCACAGTTGCTCGCAGTTTGTAGTCAGACCAAAGAGAATCAGTAGTTGGGTGTCTCTTGGTGAATTGTAAGCTATTGTGTGTGGAAAATCTACAGAAACAGAATCAAATGAAAATGGCAAATGTTTCAATAGTTAGATGTTTTTTTCCTTTTATTGTTTAATGCTATTGTTTTAATATTTTTTCTTGATATTTTTCATGACATTATGTCTATGTATGTAGTGTTTATGCTTTTGAAACTGAGTGTTTGTAATTGAACGTGGAGCAGGGCATTGCTGGAAAGGAGCGATCCATGCTCAGCCTAGCCCATGTAATTAAACGTTAAATTAAAATTTAAAAAAATGAATGGATAAATAAATAAATAAATAAAAATCAATAAGAAATAACCATTGTGGAGTGTCAGGAAAAGAAAGCATGCCGTGATGAAAATGATTACAAATCAGAAATCTGTATTTAATATTTATCACTGTGTGACAGAAAGGGAGTCGACAGCATCACTCTCATTGCTGTATGGGAAAAGTAGAACATTCCCTCTTAAAAAAATACATTGCCTACACAGCCTTGTACCATTGCCACTTTTATGTATGTATTTTTATTGTCATAATCCCATGATTCATCTGGTAGCTGGTTGGCTCAGTTCAGAATTTAAAACTCCTTTATTTGAGCATTTCCTGAAATGTCTACTGAGAAAATGAACAGGATATTTACCACTGGATGTTGGGACACTGATAAAGGGGAGGGTCATGTTTCATCCATATAGGCAGACAGAAGCGAGCACAACAAAAGGACACACAGACAGATGGAGGACAGGACGAACTCGCTGATAGACAGATAAACAGGCTTACCCAGACAGACAGACAGACAGATAGATATGAAGGTAGGGCAGCAGCTCATAAGGGATCACCATGACCTCTTTTTCCCTGTTTGGTCTGGGCTGCAGGGACCCACCAGTCGGTCAGACTGTCTGGAGGGATCGGCTTACACTTCCTCTCTCTCTCTCTCTCTCTCTCTCTCACACACACACACACACACACACACACACACACACAAGCCTGCACCGCACCGCACCTGTCTGCCTGCAGGGGGAGCAGTGGCTAACTTACAGACAAGTGCTCTTGTAAATGGAAAATTGAGAGGCAGGAGGAGAGTTGAGGCACAGAAAGTACCTCATCAAAGGTTAGGCTTTGTTTTAAATGGCTTCAAACTAGATGGGAACATTATACACTTTTTGACATATTTACAGAACAACACTCACTTTTTTCTCTCTCAAAAAGGAGTGGGTTGTTCTCTCACCTACATTGTTTTTTATACAGTAAGAACGTCAAGATACGTGTGCTGTTGTTTCAGATGGAGCAGAAGCAGGTGGTCCCGCCATTCAAGCCCAACATCTCAGGGGAGTTCGGACTGGACAACTTTGACGCCCAGTTCACCAACGAGCCCATCCAGCTCACGCCAGACGACGAGTGAGTTTCCACTTTCAATTTTTATTTTTGTTTTTTTGTCTTGCAGCGATTACATGAATTGCATAACTTTTAAAACAACTGACGCTATTATTGTTTTTGCTCGTTCCAGCGACGTGGTCAAGAAGATCGACCAGTCTGAGTTTGAAGGCTTTGAGTACATCAACCCGCTCCTGATGTCAGCGGAGGAGTGTGTGTGAGGGATCCGACGCACAGGCCTGCCCTGCACACACACCCCCAACACACACCCATTCACGCGTTAATCGTGGCGTCTCAGTGTCTTCAGCTGCATGGTTACGAGACAACCCGACAACATCAACCTTCTGTTCGAGGGCCGCACATGATCAATAGAACGCTTATTTGCCAAAACCAGTCTCACACTCTGCCATTTATAACCACTTGCCCTTAAGCCTACCTTCTTTCTTAATTATTTTTGTATCATGTAAATCTGCACTGATATCAGTTTTCTCATCGGGGCCTGTTTATCAGTAGCCAACGAGGCTACAAAGTTCTTCCAAGGTTGCCGGACACTGGGAGGGGCGGGGCTGAGCGATGAACTAAGTGTCCTCTCTCCTTCGAGCCGGTGGCGTGTTTCCAATGCATATTTTATTTGTATATATATGACACTGCTATTGAGGATAAATATTAGACAAGGCCTTTTTAGCTCCAAGCTAGGTCACAGTTGGACGTAACTGACAGCAAATCATCATCAAGTCCACATGGATTAGCTTTGTCGCAGCACCACGTCTCTAGAGGAAAGAAGAAACACAACACTAGCCTTTTTTTAAAAAAAAGAAAGAAAAAGAAAAACTTAATCTATATATTTTTCTCATGTTTTATTTAACGCCATAGCAGTCACTATATATGTTCTGAGTGTTAAATGTCCAGCCTGGTTAACAGAACCAAAAAAAAAAGAAAAAAAAAAAGGTTTGATCTCTGTTGTTGAGATGAATAACACAACAACTGGAACACAGAAGGTGTCTGGTTAGAGTCCCTTCTCCTAGAATGAAGGAACGTTTTACAATAGAAACCAACCAACCAACACTAATAAATGAGCTGATACCCACAAACTGTGAATGAAAGAGTTTACTATGTGGGGAATGGGCTGGAAGAGTGGGACATAATACCGAAGGCTGGAGCACTAGCTAAATTTAGCCGTGCAGACCATCCACACAATCTGCATTCACACAGGACCAAAAAAAAAACATTTTTTTTCAGAGAAATGTCTTGCTGGTACGTTTTAGAAGGTACAGTATATATAAATAAATAGGAAGATGTGCTGTCCTAAGTCATAGAAATTATATATTCAGATTTTTTTTCGTTCATTTTTTTAATACTATGCCTTTCTGAAACTTATGGTCTGTTTTCGATGTTTTTTTCTACTTTCTCCATTCCATGTATGTCTTTCATTGTAAATCTAAATACTAAGTGATTGTTTAAATGAGAGCTCAGTTTGATGTCCAAAGTCCAGACACAATACAGTTTTGGTCACTGGTTTGGCATTGCTCTCAGGCCCTTGAAATGTGGCTTGAAAACTGTAATTTGTGTCTGCAGTACAAAGAATGGGACTATATTTTTCCATTTCTAACCCACAGTTCATTTCCTGAATGAGTTTTTTTTTTCATCAAATCCAACTGCTTTAAAGCATATAAAAGCTCTGAAGAGCCATTTTCTCCCCCGACTGTAACGACAGTAACGATTATGCATGAACTTCCACACTCTCCTCCAGTCAGAAGCTTTGTTCTCCTTGGAAAATGTTTATGGGCCCACATGGTGATAGGAGGAACAAGCCCATCTGTTACACACTTTTTTTTCTTGTTACCTTTAGCAAATCAGATTTACTGTTGATTTTGTTTTTTTATCACTACATTGATTCCTAATTGTTATTGGGTGAAACCTCTGGAAACACTATTGGTTGATGAACAAGGCTGGTGACAATGTGTCATACATGGAGGGTGGATACCACCCACAGGACTCTGCTGATCTTTATTATCAGTGTGGAAAGAGAAAACAATGAGAAAAATAAACATTTTATTTCCCTTCTTGTTGTAATAGGTGTTTGTGTCCGCGTGAGCTCTTTGGCACTCCTATTCAGTAGTGAGAAACAATGATGATATATATGTTTTAATATCCTGTGGGGCTTGCGTTAACTCACTTTCAGCTTAATTCAGGCTGTGGAGTTCA
>OMKZ01002276.1:51775-64782 GCA_900302535.1 Neoniphon sammara | reverse complement strand
CCCCCCCCCTCTCTCTCTCTCTCTCTCTCTCTCTCTCTCTCTCTCTCTCTCTCTCTCTCAGCCTGGCTGTCTGGGTGGCTGTGACTGAGTATGAGGCTGGGAGGCTCGGGTCTTAGCTCTGGGAACTAGAGCTGCCATGGGAGAACGGAGAGGCTGCAGCTCCAATTAGAATGAGAATAGGAGCGACTTGGCCCGTACTGCTACAAATAACACAGACGTCCACCAGACAAATAAAGTGCAGCTTTGCCACCCCCTCCCAATTGGACCTCTGCCTTTTTGGATCCCATTGACAGCATTGAATTTTGGAATCTATGAGCCGCCCTAGTTGATAATGGATAAAGACCACATTAGAATTCAAGACCAGTGCGCTGTAGCATTCATTAGTATCCAATTTTTATCAGGGGTGAATTAGATTTGCAGTCAGTCACTCTAAGAGCTGTCACGCAGGGGGTCATAAAATGCCCGAATGCACTGCTTACTGACAAGTTTGCTGGTTGCACCTTCTAAATATTTAAACGGGGCATTTCTCGCTCTTGTTTTGTTCTTGACCAAGCGAAGACTAGTTTTCCTCATCCCAAATTGTAATTCCTGAAATAACAGCACATACAGGAGAAAGCCCTACAGGCCTGGTACTATAAAACTGCTACTGCAGGTTAAGGAAACATAGTTTGTGTTTGTATAAATTATTCAGCTGTATTAACTTGGCTTTCTACTGGCCTTTTTGGAAGCAAGTAAACATGGAGGTGAGAATGAGTGTTTGTGTATGTGTGTGTGAACAAGCGTTCTGTGCGCTTTGTGTGTAAGTCCTTGTGTCTGTGTGGTCGTACACATGCATACGCTCGTGTTCACACGATGCTGAGCCAGTCTTTGTTGAAGAGAGATAGAAAGTTAGATGGTTTCAAAAGGAGAAAGAGACTGAAACAGCAGTTTCGAATCACCTGACATGAGCTCCCTTTGTGTAGGATGTGTTCACTGTGATAAGAAAACAGCCAAAGCACGATCGTCTTCAAACACGTAAGTCACACTTCACTAATGGACTCTGGGTTTTAGGAGCGCGGATAAAGAACTGAGAAAGCAGTATAAACTCAGTCTGACTGGGTTTATTGTGTTCTCCTTTCTTTTATTTTTGTCTGGTTGATTCTTGTAGGTCTCTATGTAATGTGTGGTATATTTTCTGTTAGAGGGGGAAAATGGCTCCAGTTCAAGGAAAAATTTGAAAATTTTAATTTTAAAAAATAAAAAGAAAAAAAGATAAACAAATAAATAAATAATAAATAATAATAAAAATGGCAATATAAATAAATGAATGTACTGAATCTGATTTTGATAAGAATTAAAAAGAAAAATAATTCTAAATGGCCCATCTAAAAAAAAAAAATTGCTTTGAATTCTACCTCATACAGAATGATTGACATTATAATCATCACATGGCATCTGGGAGAGAGAGACAGACTTTATTAACAACCTAAACTGTAACGCAGGGTACCTCTAGACTTCTGATAATATAATAACCCAGTGGGCGCTGCGTGGGGGCCTAGACTACTTCATATCAATTTAGTCCAGATTAATCCTACATGTACATCCCTTTGACCTCCTAATCTAATCAAAGGACCAGAGGATGACAGGTGGTCTTTTCATCAGTGCAACTAACGGCTACATGCAAAAACAACCCCGCTGCAGCCGAACGAGAGCATAACAGATTTGCATTCCGCCTAAGAACAACATGAGTGGGGGCTGGGAATAACAATGGAGCTTATGTGCTTGGAAGTTGAGCAATGAGGGTAAATGAGGGTAAAGGGGCAAACAAATTTGTATGTCCAGCAAACCCACCCCCACCCGCCTAAACAATAAACTCTTATCCACAGACACATCTTTTTATATCTGAAAGGGTTGATAAATTTGAGGATGATGAGCTGAGCTGAAGTCATTTGCTTGTACTTATCATTGTTTACTGGGATCAGAACATTAGAATGAAAAGGTCAAGTCTGAATAGGACTCTTTCAAAACTTTATTTATCCGGTTTGCTGAGCAAGCAGCCGCGTTGTTAGGAATGTCCTGCGTCACATTCATATTTACACCTGAGAGCTGCCCAGTGTAACCACGGTTTTGTAATGTTTGCACAGCTCCACTGAAGCAGTAAGAGTTTAAGTGCCTTGATCACGAAGACCTTAACTGTATTTGTTGAGGAGGGCGAGATCATTACCCAATGTGCGATGCCTGGATTGTGACCTGGGGAAGAAAACAGCTTACTCCCCAATCCTCACAACACACACACACACACACACACACACACTGACAACAAAATGAGGGATCAATAAGTGATGTGCTGTCTGCCCATCCAGATATTGCTCTATTTATTGCTTAGGTCAGTTCATAAACATTGCTCAGCACGAAAGATAAAATAGTACAGCCAAGGCAAGCTTTGGTAAAATTGCACTAAACAGTATAAGAACACGAAATTAGTATTAAATGAAATTTGTTCGGATCAATCAACACATGAACCTGGCGCCCCAGGGGATCTGCCTGCTTTGCCCACTCAGTTATTCAGGCTCGCCCTTCCCCCATCCAAATTTCAGTCTGAGGAACTGAATGCAGTAATTTGAACAAATGTGCAGGAGAACTCACAGTATATTTTTCAGCTCTTTTTTATTGCATTATATTATACTTAGACAGGCAGAGGGAAAAAAAAATAAGAGAGAAACCTAGTGTAGTAGGGGATGTGAAGTCTGGTAAAGGGCTCATACACTGTTAAACCTACAATACACCCACAGGGGGCATAATCCTAAATGGTTCAGGGGACAGAGCACCCTTCTTCCCAGGGTTTAAGAGCCTCTTTATACCAGTTATGGCCATAATCCACTGTCAAAAGGACATGCTCAGAGGAAAGTGAAAGTGAGTCAAAACAATGAAGCAGTAACATTAATCTGTCAGGACTGTCTGTAAATCATCCCTACTTTTAACTGCAGGTCATCTCCACCATACTGACTTGCCATAAAAGTTAGTGCAAGGTCATTCCATCTCTGAACCGGTAATTGATATAACAAAGATTATGTACGCTTCATATGTATTCATGAGAAAAACTGCCATTACGAAGATGTCCCCCCACCCCCCCATATCTGATAATCATCTATGTCGTTACATTAATACATGCCAGCCCATTTTAATGGCAGTATTTCAGTATTCGGTGTTGCTTATCTTGTGGCTCCCATCAACTGGAGTACAGCCACAAAGTGCATCTGAAACACTGTCAAGCACTCATAGATTAGATGAGCTTGGGTATTGTATCATTAGGGATCATTTTGTAGCTGATGTTGTTTATTAGTATGGCTCACATCATGTTACAGGAATGAAAATCTTCCTTGTTGTAAGGACTAGCAGTAGGTAAAGTTGACATATGATCAGTAAGTACTTTTCACTTAGAAACAGAGAACAAAACTTAGTTCATATCAGAATCCAGTCATACCTTTGCTCATGCCCAAACTATAACTCCAGGAGATACAGGGGAAAGATCCACAATAATTAAACTTTAATGTGGTAATCATGTTAAAAGTGACCATTAGACCTCCACATGGAGATTTACTGGTCACTTGGTTAAAAAAAGTCAGCATGAAGGTCCATGCATGTTTAAAGGTGTTCCATCCTCTTCCTTTACCCAGTTTGAGATTTTTAGCATTTAAATTACAGCCACACTGTTACACGCAATAAGTCTACAACTCAGACTTCAGAAATCAGTACATAAAACAATACACACTAGAGATGCACAATATATCGGGCCCAATAAATTATTGGGGGATGATGGGAATTTTATGTTATTAATTTCTGCAGACTAAGCAGCCATAGGCTTTCAGTTCTATGAAGGCCTTTATGTTTGTACTGAGGGATGTTTACTTTTTGTTCCAATTACTAGTTTAGTACATTGACATATCTGATTTGACAGATTATGTCAAAGCATTTAACTTTAATTCTTAAGCAAAATGTTCTATAAAAGCCAAAGTATGTTTGTGAAGTTTTTTGATGTACTTCACTGGAAAAAGTAAATGAACATTTGAAGAGTCAGAACTGTTCTTTGTTTTTGTTGTGTCAACAAAAAAAGATTTATTTTGGTCAAAGCTATGGAATATTAAATAATCCATCCTTGCTCACTACATCTTATCCTTTCTTACCCACAGGTGTGCATAAACTACAGGTTAGGAACTTCTTTTTAAAATACAAAAATGTGAAATCATTATCTGTTATCTTATCAGTATTGACAATGTGAAGCAGATAATTATCAGTTATCAGTATTGGCTCACATAAATCAATATCATGCATCCCTACCTAAAACATGTGAGACTGCTTCACTTGAAAAACTATTTGCTTGACACTAATATGCAAATATTTATTCTGTATGATTTTAGCTTTCATTGTTCAATATGGTACAAAGCCACTATTATTTTCATTCATCTCAAACTCTCTATCCAGTCCTTGTAATTTAAAGTAACATGGTCAACAAAGAAGTGAATAAAATAGGGAAGGAATATAAGGACCTGAATTTCTTGTTTGCCAGCTTGCAAGACTCACATAATTATGTGAGTCAGCCAACTGAGGGGTTTCACTTTTCACTTTGAGAAATGGCAATAATGGCATTTTTTTTTCTCATGTCTGCATCTCGAGGCACACACCAACGCATGCATCTCACATAGCACGGCAAAGCAGCAGCTCCTAACTAATTTAATTAATTGAGTCAAGTTGCAAAGTGACCTTTGAGGCTTGAAGGCTCCAAAATTACCTGGAACAAATTGAGCATCAGTCCGAAACTAAGGAGGGGCAGAAAGTCTAATTTGGAGCAGATGAATAATACTTCATGGTACTGAATGGCCGATGGTTTATGGAAGATATAATACTGTGGCTCGCAGAAAGAATAGTAGAAAAACCTCAACTATAGAGTGTAAAAAACCCCAGCTGGCCTCAAAAATTCACCTTAACAAAAACGAATTCAAGTCTATAAATCAATTCACTGTCACAGTGTGGTAGCCATGGGAAAAAAAGTCAAAAAAGAAGAAGTGTTGAAGCTGTACTGCATGTCTCCTTTGTTCAGTGACACCCATAAACTCATTTTCATCTCCACTCCATTTCCAATGCCATATGATGTGCAAAGACTCATTCCCATAGTCAAAAAGTGACACATAAAGATGATGGACAGCCACTCTGGTTTTGAGCTAAATAGAAAGTGACATGTCTGTTCATTTCTCTTGGGCCTGCACATCCGTTGTTGAGACACTGAAAGGCCCGAAACACTGCTATTTGAGGATTTCTGTGTGTCCCAGTGTGCGTGTGTATGTTAAGTGTGTGTTACCATCAATTTGTGTTTTCAAATTAGTAAATCAGCCAGTTGTCTTTCAAGGAAGGACATCCACTCAATCTTTGTCAGTCAGATGATTCCCCGGAGAAGCTGCATCTCTAGCCCTGCTGCCTTAGATTCTCATTCTAATCAAGCCCGCAAAGTGGCAGAGCAGAGGGCCTAAATTAATGGAATTAAATAGCATGGCAGTGGGCTGGAAGAAAGCTAGAAGAGTGACAACATCTCATTTTCTTCCAGAGCGCTTTTTAAGACAAGGACACTGGGGAAATAGGGAATGCTGGGGGCATACTGTTAATTTACGTTTCATCGAGTAACAAATGGGAAAACAACTGATATTTTGTTCTAATTTGTATTAATCTACATCAAAGAACTGTCTCATAGTCAAGTATAAATTCACATATCTACTTCCAGTAAATGTTTCTTCCCCTACGTTCTTTATTCTATTATAACTCAGACCTTGACTTTGTGGCTAAGTAATGACTGTGACAAACAATAAAGCGTAACAGTGATTGTAACCTGAAAATGAAAGCAAAATTCCTTGCAACTGAGCACTAGCTGAACACTTTGCTGCATACCTATGTGTGTATATTTGTTGTGTTCTTGTGTTTGTTTACTGACACTACAAGCCTGCTCAATGATTAAGCCCTGGAAAAAGAAATGGAGATGCCCTCCCTAGAGGCAACACAACTAATCATGTGATATTCTGACCAGTTGCAGATGATCAAATGCAAAGAATTACGCTACATCAGTCAGCAAGCCCATTCACATCAAAGCCAACGCTGCACTGCAATTTCTCCACAAACATTTCCTTTTTGGTGGTGGGAACCAGCTGAATTTTGTTTCCACAGCAAGTATACCGCCCGCTTAAGCCTCCAGCTCCTCTGCGGCTCAGTCGAGTTCATGCTGCTGCAGGGTGGCTCGGTCATTTGATTCTCCCCCATTTGAATTTCATCATCATTGCACCGTGGAGATGTGGGTTTTTTTACATGGTATGCAAAATCCTGGTATGGATTTGTTTGCGCTGCTCATTTGGAGATAAAGAGAGCACTGGTCAGCAGCGTGCACCTCAAAGAAAGCTTGGTCACAGGTCAGAGGGCTTTGCATAAGTCAAGTTTGATTCCCTCTTTGAGAGGGAAATGGGTAGACGTTTTACATCTGAAAAATCGGCTATCGACATCTTCATTGCATGCATTACCTCTGCTGCCTCTCTGGCATGCCACAGTGAGTAGTAAACAAAAGCAGTGGGCTGATCTGTGGATCTGCCCTCAGGCTAGAGGAGGACTCTACATATGTCAGTGAATACATCAGCTACAGGGGAAAAAATACCCACAAATAACAAAGGTCACCGTGTCATCCCCAGAATCCTAGGCGGTTCAGTCTGTATTTGTGAAGTCTGTTGTAAACCTTGAAACAAGAAAACAGAGAAATCCAGCTGTTCTACTGATAATGAACGAGAGACTGGTAATGTGCACATTATGCAAATTTTCATAGGTTTTTGGATGGAAATCCTACAAAAAAAAGGTTATTTGATTCCACAATCACAATTTCATTTCTTGGTTAAATGGAGCAGGTCCACATCTCTGTCTCTTTGTAACATCACCAATAAGTTCTCTGCTTTGTAGCTTTGCAAGAGATTTGTTCATGGTAACTGATATTGAATTATCTCAGATGTTAGAAATAGCATTTGTGAATTCTGTTATAGGTGAGATTTTCAGCTATTATAAAATTTTCACTAGGAAAGAAGCTTTACTTTTTTAAAGAAAGAAGTATTCCATAAAATCTTACTTGAAATGCAAGACAAACAAATCATCGCAGACCAAGGCAATATCCAATCTCCAGGGAAGCAACCTGTGAAGGATGTCTGCTCCTCAAATCCTATGATTGTGCCTTCTGTTCAGTTTGTTTTGTGTGTGGTTTGGCAGGTCCTGGGGACTCTGAGGCAGAGACAGGAGACAGAAAAGGGGAAGTAGCACTCTTGTTACAGTAATGGGTACAGAATTAGCATGTGCAACACAGTCCTCAATGATTCTAGTTTGTTAGCCTTCAAAAGGCAATAGCAGTAATTGTATTGTCTTTTCCTCGTTGCTGTGTCTGGACAAAAATTCTGCAAAGGAAAGGAAAGTGTTGGAAGCATTTTATTTGTCTGTTGCTAGCATACACAGTTGTCACCTACACCCATAAACCACATCTTGTGCTGTGGCACACTGTTTTCAGTTTAACAGACTTGGGTATGATACATCAAAAAATAATATTTTGACTATAGTTTTGACAATTTAAACAACTACTTGTTTCAGGGAAGTAATATGAAATTTTATGACATACATGTGTCACAGATCACAAAGATACATTATCTGGTTGTTTCCCAAGGTGAATGTTAGTTCCTTTTATTTCCCACACTATGAAGAAAAATAGCTAAAAATGTTTGGTGTTTATAGTATTGCTTTGTATTTTAGGTAGACCCTTCCAGATCAAGGGAAGCATTCTGTAGAGAATATTATCCACATATATAGCAGTCATACACATACTGTATGTTTACATGCATGGGGGAAGGAGTTACTCAAAAAACATTAAAATGCAAGAATGCCGATGTTTGTGCTAAATGGCATCAAAAAAAAGAAAAAAAGAAAAAAAAGGGCTGAAATATATGCTGATTCAGCCCTTTATTACCAGCCTGCATTAATATTCAGTTAACGTAAGTGTTTTGCCACTGGTCCCAATTGAAAATGCAAAGTGAGCAGCCAATAGGCTTCATTTCCACATCTCTGAAGCTTCCCAAATGCCCTAAACCCAGCCCTTACCATCATACCCAAATTACTCTTGAGAAAATGGGAAGCCCACATGAATATATGCCCACATGAAAATAATATGCAGGAAGGTTGCTTTAATTTCATGTTAAACTGCAACACAAGTCAGTAGGGTTTAAGATGTTTTTAAAAACATCAAAGTGATTCTCACGTGAAACAACCCTGGGTGTTTCACTGTAGTAATAATCACACATTGGTCTACTACTAATATCAAAGGTGGACAGTAGTTTAAACAATTTTAAAGCAGATATTTGAGTACAGAAAGGGATCAGTTGGCATACTATTTGAGTGATATTTTTGTTTTACAGTAATATTCTAGTTATAAAATTGCATATATTTATTCAATCCGTCACTTTGCTTTGTTGAACAGGTCAGCTGACTTGCTGGTTTGCTGCTGTAATCCGTATGTATTACTGTCTTGCATGGCCTGCTTCAATAAAGTAACCGTAGCAACCTTTATTTGGATCCTTAATGTGAAAAACATTAAGCCTCATGGCTGCCTTATTGAACACTGCAAGTGAACAGGCAATGCCATATCTAATGCCATACCAATGGCATACCTTCATAAAAAGGAGAAATATGCTGTTGTTTATTTATGGTTGATTTTAAATATATAAATACGAATCCTCATCAAGATATATTAATTTCCTGCACATTTGCCTTGGCTTTCATTTGTTCCAAAGATACATTGCAGTAACCAAAGTTACATACTGTAACTCTAGTTCTGTTTGTTGCAGGGCTATTGGCTTAACATATTCCGCTAAACAGGGCTGATGTATTTGAATAGCCATCAGAGGGTCCTTTCTCACAAATACATGGGCTTGTAATGTGCTGTTGCAAAGCCAAGGAGTGTCTGTTTAGATGTGGGCTTGCCAGCCACTCTTTCACCAAAACACAACATAAACAACTGCTGTGTGCCTTCATGTGGCATGCATTTCACATAACATGCCAACACACACACAGAACACAAGCAATGCAACACATCCAGCTGGATAGTCCTTGATCTAAGCAAACTTCTAATGTTCTTACCTATAAAGTTCAGATTCCACCCGAATGTTATGCCACTGAGGTCACCTCATATTAAGGTACGGATGGGGTGGACCATGGACCAAAAATGCACACAACTTGCTCATCCTCTTAGTTGTTTTCTCATCCTCTTACCTGCTTTCTCGGGGAATATTTCACCGAAAAACTAAATATTTATTTACTTACTTAAAAGAAGGGACAGAGCATATTAATGGACATTCACATATAAATATGCCAGATTGTAGCCATAGGCTAATTTCCATCTGTAGTCCCATGGCAGGTTGATGTTATACAGGAATACAAGATTACACATTTACACAGAGGAACAGAAAACAACACAAAAATACACATTTACACAGGAAAACAGAGAGACAATACATAACACACAATACAGCAGATGCTAACCAGGCTCCATAAGTATTCAATAAAAAGATAAAAATATTTCGTATAATCTACTCACACTTCTCTCACGCAGCCTTGTTGTGCGTCCTGTGCCTTGTATGTAAGTCCTCTCCTGGTGTGGCCATGCAAATAGAAGTCCTGTGGGTGTTGCTTAGACTGACACTCTGATGTACTCCAGGGATGTGGAGTACATCTCTACATCACTGAATCTTTCCTTACTTTTTCAACTTTAGGAGGGCAGCACATGCTGTGTTTAAGTTGGTAATTAGGAAACCTAACTCGTTGGCTGGTAATTAGGAAAGCCTTTGCAAAGAACAGTCAAGAATTACTAAACGTGTGTGTGTGTATCTATCTATCTATCTATCTATCTATATATATATATCATCATTAAAGCTGCTGTAAGCGATATTTTTTTGTTAAAATAAGTGTTAAATAGCTTCCGTCAGCAATCACTAATAGAGTGTTTGGTCAGTAACATGGGTCTGCCAGTGCCTCCGCTCTGCAGTAAACAGAAAGTAAAAAATTCTGGTATCCTGTCCCACTTTATCCAATCAGGAGAGAGAACTCCACAAAGAGGCGGTTGTCTGTGCGCGTTCACCATCAGGAAGCAGGAAGTTACACTGAAATTTCAGTGTAACTCACCATGGTAAAGAAGCTACCGATTCCAGCGCTCCCACGAACACAACCCAAATACACCAACTGAATTAAGCAGACAGGAAGTTAGCCGAAATGCCAATATCGCTTAATGCTGCTTTAAGTAACTCCAAAAAGTGGTTTTGGTTCTGTATTATTTGTCTCCCTCTTGTTGCAGTAAATTGAAATTGCTGCTTGAAAAATACCTTTCTAGGTTGCTGAGCGGAAAAACCCTTCAATCTTCATGCGCAAAGATTGTTGCTACCCTCTAGTATGACCCACAGGAGTCCGCCAGTAGGGGCGCTAATTTGGGAAACACTCGTTACTATTTTATTTATTTTACTTATTTTACAAGAGCGCTGAGATGGAACAATGGGGACTAAGTCACTGTGTTCCATGGTCCTGTGAAGTTAAACTATTGCTTTAATTTACATTATTGTGGAGAAGATGAATGCACTGTTGTTCTTAATGCTTAAACGCAGTAGTGTTTGTTCTCTGTATTGCTTTGGGTGAGAGCAGAAGAGACTCATCTTGAGCCTAAAGAGTTAGTATGACCGCCCACCCTCTTCAGGAGCATGATGAGCACCATATTATTTAACTGCTGTGTGTAACCTCATATTCACAAACTCTGACTCTACATCCTGAAAACAATTTGGTAAACAAAAACACGTCAAACTGGGTGCAAAATGTTAGCTGTTCAACAGTGAGTCTTTTACACACCCAGGCAATAGTGTAAAGCCTGTGATGCTCTCTCGAGGTATGTGGGCCTTGGTTCATGCCGTGCCTCAGCCCATTTTCTCACTTGGTAACCCTGTCTGCATTCCAAGAATAAACAAATAAATCAATAAATAAATATAGTCTCCACTCCGATGTTTCTCACAGGTTCCCCAAAGGTCTGACAGGTCAGTTTACCTCACTGATGTCAGGAGAGGTGCTATTGACGACTTGTTCTTGATGTTTCATTTAATGTACTCAGTGACTCTTTCAGCATTTTTTCAGACACTAGTTTAGTCTAGTAGTCATGCCGCAATCACGTCATATGAGAAGGATTGCTACTACTACTTCACATTAGTTGGTAAATAAAGTGAGTGAACAGGGAAGTAAAGTAAGCTAGAGGAGTAGAGGAGAAACACACACCTGAATTGATGTGCTGGCTTATACTGGATAGACATCAGAAGGAGGGGAGCCACACGCTCATAACTATGATACAAACACATTTCTCCAGGAAATTCCCTCAGGATGCTGATGAAGGTATTATGTGCCGAAACGTCGATGTTATTTAAAGAATAAGTTTGCATCAGAGTTTCGAGTGTGTGGCTTCCCCTCTTTCTGAAGTAAGCCAACCTTAAAAGTTCTTCAAGTGTATATCAAAAGATAACACGAGTAAACTGTTATCCCCCCCCAAAAACGACCCCATAGGTGATTAGTTCCTCCCCTTTAATACAGCCCACAGTCCAACAAGCATTTTTTTTCCAACCTGCATTCTGCAAAGACCCACCTCAGCTTTGCCCCTGATTGGCTCTTCACAGAATGCAGGGAAAAAACAAAACAAAACAAAAAACATAAGGCGTCCAGCAACACACTCATTGTGAACTACTGGATTTCATTTGTGTTCCTCCTGACCAGTAGCTTGAGGAAAGAAGCTGCTTTGGTGTTTGGTGGATATTTCCTCTAAGATAAAGGTTTGTAATCAAAATATGATCACATATTGCATGCTAAGGCAGGCTTACTGAGTGACAGTAAAATACAGCAGCAGAAAAGAGCAATTAGCAAACACGTGCTCTACTGGCAAATATACCCGTATTTCCTCAAATAGTGGCCAGGGTCTTTATTTGCCTTAGTGCAGAGGACACTAGGCCTTTATTGGAGGGAGAGATTACTTGTATTTTAATTAAATACATTTTCTCAAATCAGTATTTTCTATTTTATTTTCATACATTTGATGAGCGAGTATTTGTAATTTGTAACAAGATATCTTTTGATGTATTTGTGCCCATCTCTTTGTGCAGTATGGACTCTTAAGTGCGCTTTTTGTAGTCCATTTATTCATGAAGTTGTAGATTTTGTAGTCAATGGTTTCATTGTACAGCTAAGCATATAAAATAATATTATGCGCCTTAAAACTCAACTGCACTTATTGTTTGGATTAAGTCTTTGTTGTTTCTGTGACTGTGTTAATCACATTTTCAAAGGGGGAGTCTTCTCTCTTTTTTTGAAAGATGCCAAAGGTTTCTCTGGCAGGTGTGGACAATCCTATTAAAGATTGTGTTTGTGTTACACCTTAACCTCTTTTTCCAGGCTAAAGCTACCTTTTGTTTGTACTGCTTCCCAGTATGAAGCTTTTCTTGCCAAGGAGATTTAAGCATGTGGAGGGGGCAATCTGGTGCTATATTTGAATGCATTGTTGTTTTCATTTTGTTGCAGGAAACGAATCACACCACACTTTCTTTAATCTATGGCCATATTGCTCTCTCTCTCTCTTCTTTTTTTCCTTTTCTTTTAATAATGCTCTTTAGTTGTACACATATTGGCACAACTATGGAAATGTGTTTGAGGTGCTGGATAGTTGCCAAACACTGCATTTGTACACACATCTAGGTATGCAGACATCCATTTTTTGAAGGGCAGTATCTAGGATTTTGGGTTAATGTTTTCAACTTTGTATAAAGCATGCCTTACAGTGTTTACTTCACCATACACAAAGTATCTAGCATAAAATGACCAAAAATTTACGTCATTTACAAGAGACAATGAAAACGCAAAAAAAATAAATAAATAAAATCAAATGCTATTATTGTTAT
>OMKZ01002276.1:32488-42609 GCA_900302535.1 Neoniphon sammara | reverse complement strand
GTTCTGGTTAACTTTCAACTTTCTCAGGTTGCAATAGTGAAACTTGCACTGATATTGCTACATCAACACCCTTTATATTTCCTACATCCAAGCCAGGTTTATTTTTGATAACGTTACTTTATCATTGTGTGGTAATTAAGTTTAATACCCACATTAAAGAGTATACAGCTCTCCTGGTGTGTTCATAAGCTTGTGAAATGCTTCTGAACACACCAGGAGAGGTTCAAAGTCAGCTGCCAAACAGCAATGCACTCATATTAGGTCTATTAGGTATAGGTCTACTAGGTCTGAAAATTAAACACAGAAGTTGTTGTTACAGGCATTGTTGAAAGGAGGATATGGACTTGGCCTCTGCTTGCTTAAAAAAAAAGTTAGGATTATTACCGAGTAGGACAATACTTTTCCAATTTGTCAACTACACATGAATGCACCATTCTTCTCTTTTGCACCCACACAACAGAAAATAGTCCTTGAATAAATAATTCCTTTACAAGAAAAAACTTGATACTTGTAACTGCTGATACAATTAGCCTGAAACTGCAAGGTTTTACTCAGCTCAGGTCATTAGCTGGCCTGCAATCAGCAACCCTGTAACAACAAAACTGAACAGGAGGGCAGAATGGAGAGAAAAATGAGCAATTATAAAGACAAAGAGCTACCTACTGATATTTCAGAGCCACCGATTTTACCAATAACTTGGGCAAACATCAGTCAGACAAAAGATAAATCAGTCAGGCAGACTAGACTGGCAGGGCAGGCAGCCAAAAATATGTTATCAGATAAATATTACAGAAGCCAAATAAGTGCACAGTTTGAAATTCATTGATACTGGCTGCCCCTACAACCACATACTGTAATGTTGGCTACTGTACAGTCACACAACTATATGTACAATTAAGCCACATATGGATACATTAAGTCCTGTAGTGGTCTGCAACACAAGCAGCAACAACACAAACTAAAAACAACCAGCTAGCAGTGATTAACATGAAACAACTTACCAATGATGTCTTTATCAGGCAGCTTCCATAGCTGAATCCATACTATCTAACCCAGCAATTCAACAAAAAACTAAATGAAATTCAAATGCTATAAACAAAATGGCATAGTATCCAATGTCCAAAAACTCAAACATGAGCAAAGTAGCTAGCTAGCCAAATTTGAACTTGACAGGACAAACACCACGTCAACCATCATCCTGATGTCCCATCATCTCTTGGTTTTAACATTGCTGCTGAACCTGATTTCAGTAATGCTCAAATCTTGATGTTTTTACACTTTTCATGTTATGAAAATCAGCAAGGGAAACAAATGAATGGTGCTCTTGCCTCTTTGATTACCCATACCCAACGCTGAAATGCCCTTGAGCAAGAGATTGAACCCCCAGCTGCTCCAGCGGAGCTGCTCAGTGGCTAGCAGTGTCAGACTGGGGTTGTACTGGGCAGCTCCCTGGTGTGAATGTGTGTAACTGTGTGAGTGTGAACCAGGACGCTGCTCATAAAGAGCATGCTCACCAAAAATTGTAAATAAAGGAATAAAAAGTAAGTGATTTGTGAGCTGTCAGACAAAACACAGCACAAAGAACTGTGCTGGCCAATTTCGGTATTAAAACTTCACAAGGGTGATCATCTCCTTTGCACAACTGCACCATTCATTTTAGATTTCTTCTGGAAATTATATGATTATATGTCAGCCCGGTACTTGTAAAGCTGGGTGCCCACTACATTACCGTGAAACACCTACAAAAAATAAAAAATAAAAAACACTATTTCCTGTAGCTTCTTGTCTGACTGGCATAGTGGTGCTCACACAAAACAATGTGAAGGAGATGTGGGCAGCACTCTGCAGTGAGCTGGAGGTTAATTTTAAAGCCCAAAAAATGAAATCCAGTCAAAATAGTTAGCTATACTGCGCATTCCACAATGTCCTGTGTATGTGGTGTATTGTCTAGGGAATTTTATAACCAATGCTTTTTAAACAGTGGCAATGGCAATAGTTGAGAAAGCTCCTCCGTCATCAACCATGTTAACATGTAACTAATATATCTGGAAAAAGATCTATGATTTATTCATACATGGATGGGCCAGCTATGTCATGCAACCATACGAAAAATCCATTTAACATGGTATTATATTGGAATTTTAATATCGATGCCTACTGTGCACTTATACCTGGTGTGAATTTGTTAGTTGAGAGTCTTGGTAAATCAGCAATCAGATCAGTGTCAATCATGGTTACAAACTCAGCCATCGGAATCAGACCTACAAAACCTTACAGTGCATCCTTACCCAACAGGTTACATGGCAGAATGTCTTAGCTGGGGACTTATTGGATCTAGTCTTGTTGTGTGTATGTAGACGTAAGTCCGTGTCACTTAGGGGGGGTCAGTCGTTCCCTATCAAGCCTTGTTTCAGATATGGTTAGACAATCTGGGAGCAGCAGGAAGCCTCAGTTGAATGGAAGGGAGGGGATGATATCTTCTCACTGGAGAGTCAAAGATGTGATGGCAATTGTAGATAGTGAGCGCCTCTTGATTTCACAGACAACTCAAACCATTTAAGACCAAGACATTGTTTATTTCATTTGTGAGGAAAACACAAGTTTTGAAGTAGCTTTTGAAGTCTTCCATTGCTACACGCTCTGATTCTTGACAGATACTCCCATATGTACAGCGGTCGCCACATTTCAAGCAGGCTCTGCTTTGCTGCGTGCAGCGCAACGATAACATCTCCAGTCAGAAGTGTTCGTCACAACACCGAGGCCACGCTGGATGGGCACAAGGATTGAAGTTGTTCTGAAAAAATAATCTTTGTGATAACATAACTGATCGATGAAAGTTTGCAAAGAAAACAGTTTTTAAGTGTCCCCTCAGACCTCTGAAATGTCACAAGATTTAATATGTTCTGGCTTTAATTTGTTTTATAAAAGTGTTCTGGAAAACCTTTGACTTTTATCATACTTTGATGATGTCATTGATCAGCACTGATTTAGCATATTCCTTTGAGTTATTAGTGTTTATTGCTATATCAAACTTTGTTGTAAAATAAGCCAATATTACATTATTTCATTGGGGCATCTTTCTCGTGTATCCAGAGACCAGATAGGGATTCATGTGTTGAATATCCAAATTCATTAATCACCATCGTGGTTTACAGGCTTCTCTTAATTTTCAGGGATACTTTCCAAGTTTGAGGCCTATCAATTCATGCTCCCACACCTAAAGTTATGCAGCATAATAATAATTGAAAAAAGGCTGATTTACATTTAAATCGAAAATCAGTGTCTTCCTAATAATGATGTGCTCTAATCCACCTTGAACTATCATCCGAGGAGGTTAAATTGTGAAATATTACATGCAGCAGTCAGAAGATCCTATTCTTTATAGATCTCCTGGGACCCAAACCCCCGTTCCTGGTTGTGTCTTTTCCCCTTTGAAGATAGGGGAGGAGAGGGAATAGAATTGGAGGTGTGGCAGGGAGTCCACACAATCTCTTTTAGGTTTGCCTTCACGTGGCCTGACACAGTGAATCTAATACCTTCTTTTATCTGGTGTGTGAGTAGCAGTGAAAGGGAGGAGTTGCAAATGTCAAGGCTTTATCCTCAGGTAGTGTTCACTGTGGTGTCTGCAGGCACTTGACTGATTTAATTCCAGGTGTGTGGCTGTGGATGTTAATTACGGGGTGTATGCCATATTCTATAAATGGATGGATGGATAGACAGACAGGCAGATGGACAGACAGATAGATAAAAATTGCTGATGATTTCTAGCTTTATTGATAATCTGCTAATTGGTGACTCTAATCATTTTGCCTTACAACATGCGGCATGAGAGAAGTTGCTACCGTTTTAACAGTATTTATACAGTCAAAATATGGAAGGCTCCTGTTCAAATGTACATGTTTATTTCATAAACTGCAACCAGCTTGGCACATTGAAAAGGACCAGGCATACAGCACCGCCACTGGCATGTGCCTTCAAGAATTTGGCTGGAACTGTTAGAAAGAGCTTAGGCCTACATGTTTTGGGGGAAGCCAGCATGAATGAACAAATGGTAACGCTAAACTGACTCACTCGGGAGTAGAAACCAGAACGTTTTTTCATGGCAAACCTATACTTTACCAAGCAAGCTAAACGCAAAGTGATGCAGCAACAAGGTTCATAGATTCTTTCTATTTGTGTGCCACAATGGCAAAAATTACATTGAAATTGATTAAATTAAATTGAAAATGCTGCTGGAGTCTTGAGGAGCATTTCAGCAGCAAAACGAGAGTGACAGGAGAAATATTTGTAGAATATTTGGAGTAGCCCTGCATACAAAGACTCCATTAATATGACAGATGGGTAGAAGAAAACTGTTCCAAAAAGGAGTGCTATTAAAACCATGGAGATTATTCCAGTGAAGTTAGCCAACACTTTAAATCTATGAGCTATGATAGGATTTTACCAACACATTCCATATCTCTTTGAGATCCAAGATATGTTCAGGTTCTTAATGGAATTAGGTCCACAGGATGTTGTTTTATAGCTAACCAAGAAGAACTAAGTCTTCTGAATGGCAACAGAGCTGTATTTTATTCATCTGTGATGTCAAGTAGTACCATTTACATTTGGACAAAATGTTAGGTTAGCATTTCATTTTACTGCAACCAATTAATTCAAGCAGAACATTCATCTTTATAATATGTGCCCTGCCAATCTGAGATTAGGAAATCTTTCAATTTCTTAACCCCAGATCTGAGTTTTTCTATAAAGGGAAAATAATTCAATTGTTAGATTTCTTTCAAGTCATTACATATGTGGATACCAAGGTACTTGAGTCCCCTATGGTTCCATTTAAATGAAGAAAGTAGATGGGATCTGTGTTTGATCATTTTTGTAATTGAATACCTCCACTTCGGAGCTATTCCATTAAAGAAACACTATCATACTGGGCAGAGCAGTGCACTATGTCACCCGTCTGTTCCACAAGTCTCTGAGAAAGTGAATCAGTAGTAGTGAGCCCTGGACCTTTAGTTTTAGACACTGCCATCATTGGCAGTTTCATGTTTCAGGCGTTGAATAGGCTCACCCTGACTGGCTGAGTATGTGCATGCAAAATTAAGTGTGCTGAGGCATCTAGATGATTGTTTAAGTCAATATGGGCATGTAAGTGAATGAACTGAAATAAAACATTGGTTACAATTTGTGCCTTAGGAGCCCTACACAGGGCCATTATCACTCAGTCATTCAGTCATTCATTTTCCATTACCGCTTATCCTAGTCAGGGTCGCGGGGTGAAAGGGAGGTGGGCTGGAGGCTATCCCAGCATACTATAGGCAGAAGGAGGGGAAACACCCTGGACAGGCTACCAGTCCATCACAGGGCAAGGGCCATTATATAACCTAAAACATAATATGTAGACTGGTAGTTCTCAACCTGAGAGTTGGGAATCCAAGGTTGAGGGTTTAAAAAAAAAACAAAAATAAAAAAAAGACTATGATATAAAATTATTATCAAGTCCCTCAAGCAAGGCTGGCCAAGAATACTGAATGTCCCTGAGTCCATTTGTCCATTGCTGATACCTCATTGTTGAAACTAGTGCGAAAATCCAGATAGAGCCTGAGGCGAATGTACTTGGCTAGGTAACTGGATAAACAAGAGGTAAGTTGTAATTTCAGCTAGTTTATTGTTTAGTTTGTCTGTTTCTTGCATGTATGTATGGATGGATGTGTAGTGATCTATCCACTTTCCACGACTGTATATACAGTTTGCTATCTTGAGCTATCATTGTTTTTTCATACTTAGGCTTGCTAGTTAGCTAATCAGAGGGCACTGCAAGCGGAGCCAAACCAAACAAATACGCATTAAAAAAGTGTTACTACAATGCAAATCGGAAAGCTCTTAAAAAACTGTGATCCTAGGAAGCAGTAGAAGATGGAATACCTGTATTTCTGGGATCTGGGGAGTTGGCAGCGGTTGGGACCTGACCACATCCAACACCTGCTGATGGGCTTTACTTTCCTGCAGGGAGGTGATCGAACTCCAGAAAGTCTGTTTGGTGAGTTTTTAATAAAAGTGATCGGACTAACACACTGTAGGCAATGTGGCCTCTTCCCCAGTATCGATCTCATGAAATCTCCTGCTGGAGCATGTACACACAAACATGCATGCTATGAATGTGAAATACCAGAGTAGAGAAATTGTTCAGTTTCAGTGATTCAAACTGCAGTGGCTGTCTGGCATCAACTAGGCTTGCCTTGCCTTGTTAATTTTTTTCATGTGAAATGCTGAATGCATTTCAACCTTTAGGTCTCCTCTGGTAGTTGATCATATGAAATAAAATGAAAAATTAAAATCATTCTTTGGTTGTCTTCACCACTCTGCATAAGTGCATAAGCATGTCTGTGTGGAGTGATGAGGGGTTGTGAGCAGGTATTTCTTCATTTCAAGATGTCACAAGCTACAAAGGTTGAGAACCTTTAGAGTACACAACAAGAAATATCACTCAATTCTATCAAATGCCTTTTCAGTGTTCATAAAAAAAGAAGTCTAGGATCAGTTGTGTTGTCAGAGCTTTCAGTAGTGTGGAATAATTTTCTAAAGTTATCAGTGTCGATCTTTGAAACCTGCTTGGTCTATTGTCAGATGTTCGATTACTGTTTCAAGCCCAAGAGCATTTTAGGACTTTAAATGATAGACAACAACTTGTATGAGCCACACAACTATTCATCTTCATCAGGTTTTAAAGATGATGCTAAAGTGATGCTACATTCTGGAATTGTCTAATTTTCTAGTCATTTATCTCTCTAAATCACAATAAAAATGCAGATTTTAGCCTCGCAAACCAGACAAGTATTGCAAGATGGTTGCACTGCACGAAAAACATTGATCCACCCAATTTGGAGGCCAGGAAGAAGGCCAGAAGGGAACAATCTATACACGTCATTGTGTTCCTGGTTATTTTACCAGATTATGTTAAATGCTGAATGATAATAATAGAACTTGTGCTCACCTACATCATATCTAGAAAACCTGAATTTGCTGTGGATGAAGTTCAAGTCACATAAAAATGGTATACATTACATATGCATACACACATTGTACATACATCATACAATTAGCTAATAAACATTAGCAATAAACAATAAAAAATAGCTAATAAAAATTTTCTGCAGCCTTGCTTCATTCAATGCAACAGGAAGATCAGAAGAGACAAGATCTGGCAGTATAAGACATTTTGAAATGGCAAATGTTTTGTGACTGACATTGCAAAAAACAACAAAAGAACAAAAATCAAAATCAAAATGCATGTGTTATGATTTTCTCATTACATTTCAACACACACAATCATAAAAAGCCTATTGCCTTTTTATTTTGCCATGATATTTAGTTAAAAATAAAGGAGAAATCTATGCTCAGATTAGCTTATCAATGTCAGGCTGCAGCCACACTGATATGTTGTGTCTCTCCGTCAAGGTCTGTTTTTAATTGTTTCTCAATGAGGAGTGTATATTTGGTGCATCATCATTGTGGATTTGTGTCAGTTTTGATAAATAGAAATGTGCTGAAAGGTTGAACTATTTGAAACTGTCAGAGATGTCATCATCCATTTAGCCAACAGCTAAAAGTTTTTTTTTGTTTGTTTGTTTGTTTGTTTTCTCTGTTGTCATCCATGCTGGTGCATTCAGAACACATAAATGCACATTTTCTGGGTCCTTTTTATAAAGTTGCATCTGATGGCCACATATTAAAAAAGAAAAAAAGAAAGAAAAAAAATCTAATTAAAATGAATATTATACTTAAAATTGTATTATACATTTAGCAAACTACCTGTTAACCATTTACTAAGAATTACAAATATCAGCTGCAACTGCTAATATATAACAAATAATAACCATTTGATAAGGATTGTAATTGCAATTTTCCCCAGAGCCCAGTGCTCGTCTTCACATATTGCTAGTATTCACACCTTAGTTGCTAGTATTTGAGTATATTGTTGGATGACCAGCTTTTTTTTTTAGAATGTGCATGCTGAAAATCTTGTATCTTGTTAAAAAATTCATTTGGGGTTTTTATGATAAAAATAAGGCTTGTAATTATTTGGCAGCCTGGAAAAGTCTTGAATAGGCTACTTTTTAAGTGTTCTGGATTAAGAAGATATTATTTACAGGCATGCTACCTCCTCCACACTTTGCTGGTGAGACTCTTTGTACCATAGCGCTCTTCGCTTTGTAACAAACTCTTGTCCCCGTACACATCATTGTACACTTTTTAACTGAGAGCCTGGCCATCATTAAGCCTTCATAGACAGCAATGCTGCTATATTTTTATTTATGAAGCCTTACTGAGTAAAGTCCCCTCAGTCAGTCCCCACTGACCTCCAGCCGTTTTCAGTTGTGTTCCACCAGATGGCTTCTCTATCAGGTTCAGAGGGTTTTACTTGGGAGAAAAAAGCCTTCTCGTATTTACCTCCTCAAAATAACCTTCAGAACATTCTACATCTTATTGAACTTGTGTGCTTTGGCAAGTTCAAAGCCATGATAAAAGTCCATGTAACTGAGGAATACGATTGCTTTTCCATGAACTGGATTACTGTGCCTGTTGTTTGTAATCCCTGTCTGTCATGTTTTTATCCTTTGTAACTTTGTAATGGTATGTTATCTTGGCTAGATCTCTCTTGAAAGAGATTTTTATTCTCAAAATAATTCTGATATAATTAATAATTTACATTTAAACAAAATTTTCTCCAACTGTTTGATAAGAACAAAACAACAACACAAAAAACATCCTTGAATCCTTGTTCTCTGAATCAAAATAGTCTCATGAACAACATCAGGCCCAAATGGATACACAAACAAACAAACAAATAAACAAATGAGTGAATGAATGAATAAATAAATAATATGAAGGAAAAGGTAGAGTAAGAAAACGCACAGTAGTTAATGTTTTCCTCTGCATTAATGTGCTCTGTATTCAGTTAGCACTGGGTCATTTCCGTTGTGGTTGTTCTCACTTGTGTGATAAGCTCTTCAAAAAAGTGAAATGACAGAGGAATGAACAAAAGCACTCCCCTGCCACAGACAACCCCAGCATGGGCCTGGCGTACTGTCATCATCTTAATTAGTGGAAACTCAATTTAGTTGAAACAGTGCCCACTCTCACTTCCGTCTGCAACAATACAAGCTTGTCATGTGATCTGAGCGTTGCAGTCTGCTAGACTTTTGTGAAAAAGTATCAAAAATCAAAAGGCGGCATTAGATAAATAAGTTGTTTAATTTTCATATCTTCAGCCACAATTTATTTCATTTTTTTTTTAAAGCTTATCACCGACTGACATAACAGCCCCTCAGTGGCTTATTTTGTTTACAAAAGTTAGCTAAGATGTTCCAGGATTAAAATGCTTGTGTTTTCCACAGAAATGATTCTGATGTCACAGCTGGTGCAACCAGTGTAGGTACAAGCCAGCAAGAAACTTACTTTGCTAGTGTTAGCTATATGATGTTAGCAAGCTAACTTACATGCTAGCTAGTTTGCAATGCCTTGGTGTGTAGAAAAATACAAAATACCATACTCTTTGGTCATGCCGATATAAACTAAGGTCAGAATGTGTTAGTACATATAATGATCCATGTAGTTAAAAGCTGACTTAGCCAGCAAACAAACCTTAACCTTTTTTTTTTTTGTTGTTGTTTTACTAATTAACATTCTATTTACATGCATGCGCACTGACCAGATGGAATTGTGCGATGCATGGGGTCAGTGTTTGTAAATTCACTCCGGTGGTGTCAGTGGCACCCTGAGCCCTCTCTTGTCGTTCTGAAATTCAGAGCTTCAGAGCCACACCGACCGCTTCAGCTGAAAGGCTGGTTTATCAGAGTATTAGAACCCCCATAGGGGCTGATAGTGTGGCAAAATGCGACAGTTGGGTTATTTGGCAATATAGGTAGTGCTATTCAATATGCAGCAGCTTACAGTAACATTGGTACATTAATTAATTATCATAACCATTAAGTTTACATAATATTATGATTTTGTTATTTTTTAACACATTATTACTTTATAATAAACTAATTGAAATTAATTTGTATGTGTGTGTGTGTGTGTGTGTGTGTGCGTGTGAATGTGTGCATGTGAGATATTAA
>OMKZ01002273.1:2040-19201 GCA_900302535.1 Neoniphon sammara | reverse complement strand
ATTTATTTAAAATCAATTGAATTTGCTACTGACTGTTATTAATGTGTTACTGCTTTGGCTCCACACTGTGTCTGCGTTATGAAACAGACAGTAACCTGGCGATAATAAGGCTGCTGTCTTTAATCACCCACTCACACACACTGTCTTTTAAGACATAACGGTTAAATAATTACCATATGTCCCAAGTTCCCACCGCAAGCCGGTGTGCGTCCAAAGTCAAGCAGAACATGCTGCTTTTATTTTAGTTTATTTATTTGATCTTTGAGCCGAGTTTGTAATTTGTTTTAATTCAGTGAAACAGATTTTGCACTATGTCTGTTGCAGTTTTCTTTTTTCCTCCTTTTTCTCAGAGCGCACATGTGCCAATTACGTTCCTACCTCAAGCCACTGTCAAGCAGATGCTGCTTTATTTTATTTGATCATATTTTGTCAGTTCACGACTTTTGAATAAATGTTCTGAAATCTGTGTGGAATTGTCATTTTTGTGATAGCAAATATATATATGTACATATATATAATTTTTTTTATCATTTTTTTTTCTCTTTTTTATCAATGTCATCTGGCGGACCAGGTATTATTGGCGGCGGGCCAATTTTGGCCCACGGGCTGCCAGTTGCCGACCACTGTTCTAGAGCAATCCATTCCAGCAGGGCTGGGTGGGCTTTAATTCATTACTTGTTCCTAACCTTGAACCCATGTTCTTTTTTTCTCTATTCAGAAAATTAAAAAGGACAATCACTGAAGTATTTCTAGTAGTTAATTAAGTAGTTAATTCAGCATTTTTGGAAAATAATCTAAGAAAACCTGCAAAAATCCTAATGGTGGTAAAAAGGTCTTGGTCTGACACTAGGTAAAAATGGTGTTGTAGGTACTCCTGGTTATGGTCCAACCATTATCCTGCCTCTCCAGGATAATGGCTGGAATTTTACTCCATAGAAATGCAGGGGTGTTATGCACCCCTGCATGTTAGTGTGTATGTGAAGCGATTAGTGATGCAGCGCCGCTCTCCCTCCCTGTTGTTTGTTTCCTTATCAGAGGCTCTCTGAGCACTGGGACTCTTGTTGGCTTTGTGGAAGTTCCTCTCTGCGAGGCGGCAGCAGGGTTATTACCTTGTTTGAATAACAGCAAGGGGCTGCAGCTGTGAGGTTTCTACAGCTCAGCCATGATTCTTTAGGCCACAGGAAGGAGAGAAGGCAGCAATGGATGCAGGGAGGGAATAGAAGCACGGAGGGAAAAGGTCTTCTGGTAAAAATAAAGTAAATAGCGCAGGAATTGGTTCTCAACTGGGTTTCAATCCATTTTTGGCCAATTATGATGCACCAAATTAGAAAAGCTGAATTAGAAATGGTAAAATACATCAAACTAGAAAGCACTCACCAGAGCACATACCTCCACCAACACTGTGCAACTGTCAAGATACGTCAGTTCCACATGCTGGATATTCACCAAGAGTTAATCACACCCACCATCACACTCCCCTTTGGCCAAACAGTGAGAATCAATTCTTTCTTGCCACATGACCAACCATTTCATTAAGTTTCATTCTGTTTTGTGAATCCATTTGTAAGTTACATGTTTTTTATGTGAAGCTATGCCCATTGCCAAGCCCCACTTTGCCCAATCAGTGTGAAAAGTTAATCAGTCCTTGCTTGTTCCTTCACCAACCTTTCTACAAAGTTTCATGAAAATCTGTTCATAATTTGTAGAGATATCCTGCTAACAAAGAGACAGAAAAGCGGAATGGGGAGAGAACCCCTGTCCAACACCACTGGTAGAAATAATCATTTTTTCAACTGGGCTGAAGGCAGAGCTTTATAGAAATTCTGCAAAAAACACTGATGGAACTATTGAAAGAACAGTGATGTAGACTTGGCATCAGCCAGACATACGGTTACATTTCATTGCACAGCAGTTCAAAAGTGGCTTTGGACTTTCTGAAAGATTGTCTGTAAAATATCTACAGTCAGGTCCATAAATATTTGGACATTGACCAAGTTACTGTTATTTAAGCTGTCTACCACAGCATAATGGAGTTGAAATTAAATAATGCATATGAGGTCAAAGTGCAGACATTCAGCTTTACAGGGCGGTACAGTGTGACAGCTTTGCTCGCATTTGCTATTAAAAATTACGATGTGCAATGATAAATATGAATCCACTGGCATCCATAAATATGAATCTACTGGCGCATGTGCGATGCTGGAGATCTGTCCTAACCAGGGTGTAAAATTAATACCCGCTACCCGCCAAATATGGGTTATTTTGCGGAGTGGCTGGTAAATCTGGTAGTCTCACACTCCACAGTGTCTGTACTGCATTCAGTAACCTAGCAACCAATCATGCGTCATGACAAGACTTGTCCTCTTGACTGAAATCGGTACTGCCAAAATTTAAAAATACCAGTAACGATAGATTGAATTTTCCAATGCGATATTACGACCAGTAGATGCGGTTGCCCCAGTGGATCACCGTGTAGGATCACCATGGTGAGTGTGTACCACATACTTGAGTCTATGCCTTAGCCGTAGTGGCCCAGGTTCAATTCCAGCCTTTTGCTTCCCCTCACAATGGGCCTGATGGAGAGACTTGGGTTTCGCACTCATAGATTCACATAGACTCCCAATGCATAACGGCCACTCACCCCATTCAGAGCAATAGCTGTGCTACTCCACTGATGCATTTAGAGGTCAAGAAATTTCGCTTTCCCAGTGCTGCATTTAAGACCAGGCTGGGAAATTTGTCTGCCTCAGCTCCAGTTCAAGCCCCAGCCCTACTCCTTTCTCTCAGCTACTTTGCTGTTTTAAATTTAAATAAAAAGTAAATGTTGTTGGTTGGCTCTTGACTTACTCAAGCTGGTAACTCAAGCAGCAGATGAGTGAGGAAGTAGTGGAAAATTTCGCTTTTAGAGCGTTATATATATTTTTTTTAATAGAACAAGTTTTTGACCACACTCCTGTGTGTGCTACAAATTTTATTTTTGTGCTACTGAATTTTTTTGCTTGCTAGCACCAGTGCTACCAATTAAAAAAGTTAGTGTACAGCCCTGCTTTAATTTGAGGGTATTTACATCAGACAATTTTCACACATTTTTTATAACCTGAACATGATTGGTGTAATTTAAAAAAAAAAAAAAAAAAACTAATGGCTAATGGTTAGCTATGGCAAGCCATTTTAACATTTAATCAGTAGGGCTGACTAGTAGTGATTTAGTTTTCACTAGTGGAAGTGACATTTTGACATATTGAAATGTTAATTTGAGATATCTGTAAAACAATTTTGACGTTACAAATATATTTTCAAATATATTTCAATAATATTAATTCAGGTTCCCTCGTTTAAGTTGACAAAGCCTTTCCAGTGAGCCAGTATGAACAATAGCACGGCCCTGGACCTGTTAGAACAGATCCTTAATTCATTTGACTAATAACATGTGTTTAACCTGGCTGCTGCCGTGTCAAAGGTCTCACTATTTCATTCAGCTTTTTAATACCTTTAGTACTTTAATGCCTTTAGTACTGAAGATATCACAGTTAAGCTTTTATGGTATTTATCAACTCTTTATTCAAACACATTGTAGAATACTGAGCCCTGAGCACAGAGACAGAGCGCGAAGCTGATATTTCACACACTGATGTAACTTAAACAGTTTTAATGGTACAGATATATAATACCCCTCAAAATGTTCAACTATGTCTGCTCTAACTACTGATTAAAACATCTGACTGATACCATTTACAGTATTTATTGTATTATTCCAACTGACAATTTTCAGTTCATCTAGGTTTTCAGTAATTTTTCAAGTCTCACCACCCTTTCATACTTTCAGCTAGAAACCCCATTCCACTTTTAAAGTGTTCAGCTTACTTAGTTCATTAAGGGTATAATTCAACTTTTTGATATATTTTATACTTTTTAAGTTATCTAAGTTTCAACAACGGCTTGAACTTCTTAAAATAAATGAAGTTTCAGCTACTTTAAGTATTGCTTCAAATGCTGCTTCATGTCTTTTAAGGACTGTTTCAACTACTGCTTCAACTACATAAAGTACTGCTTAAAACACTTTATGGGTCAGTGACAAAGGTTGGCAAGATGAGCAATTCAAAAATCTTTTAAAAACTTGTTTTAAAAGCATCAGGTTTGTTACAATTTACATTTTATATTCATGTTGGTTTCATATCATTTAAAATGACATTTGCACCATTTTTTTTTTTTTTTTACAAAAGGTAAGACTGAATGCACCTGAAAATGTCAAATGGTGTAACCACAAAAGAATGATATATTAAATATTTTATCCACCTTGAATGTATGCAAGTGAACTCATAAATATAATTTCATTTTAAAATAAAACATGAAAATAGACTATTAGGATTGATTTTTTTATACAGGAATAATTTTCCTGTATATTATCATATTTTTATGAAAAATACTGGTTACGCCAATTGACACAAACCAGTTACACCACCTGACCATGTTGCTTCTACAGTCAAAGGTGGCTGTTTTTTGAAGAAACTGACACTGAAAATCAGCCATGACAGTCAAGAGAGTCAACTGAACTTAGTGTTTTATTTTATTTCAATGTGAAAAAAAAATCTGACAACAAGAATCATCAGGGTGAACTCATGTCTTCTATTCTTGCAGCAGGATCAGTGTTCACTAGTGCTCTGTGACAAGCCTCTTTTTCCTCGCTTAAAAAGTGACATCTGTTGGGGGAAGTATATTGTATTAATTATGAAATAGCAGAAATCTTTGAGTAACATTTCTCCTATTACTGAATTAGTTTTAGGTGTTTTAAAGCTGTTGTTCAACAGTTGGTGTCAGTGTTCACCCACTTCATTCTGCAACATTATGAAGTTACGTACACATATTACACTATATATTGCTTAAAATTGTAAGTGAATGGAATATAAATATGCATTAAAGCTAAACATTAAAAAAAACACCAAGGTCGTGCAACATAATGATTTTATCCTAGGTTTACAGAGCTTTGATAATAAAGTTGTGGATAAATCACCACTTTTTAAAAAAAAAAAATGCAACACTATATTACATCTTTAATCAGCATTTGACAAAATTGGCCTCTAACAGTAAGCTTGTAATAGGAGTCAAATGGTGTAAACGGTTACACCGTTTGACATTTTAGTTTAAAATCAAATTTTTCAAGCATCATTTTTAAATACTCATTTTTATAATTATGATGAATGATTAATGTTTTCCTGGGGTCATACCATTTGACAAGTCTAAGCATTTTGAAAAAGCATACCTGACAATACCCTAAAAATGTCAAATTATCATTTTAAGTGGGCAAAGTGGGGAGTTACTAACCTTGGTATGCAGCAGTTAGGTTCATCAGGGGTCCTTCTCTGTAATATTATTTCCTGTCACATGGTTTTCTTGCACAATATTAACAAAATAGCTCCTTGAATGGTGGTTACACCATGTTGACACTTCAGGAAGTTGACTTGACTGACATGATTCCCCAAATTAATTACAATATTCAGAAAGATGGTGTTCCATTACTTTTATTTACAATTAAATAGCTTTAATGTAAGATTATGTCAAACTAGTTGATAGGGTGTTTTAATAAGAATTTCACCATTTTGAAGCAAATTATCCCTCAAATATTCTCTCAGTATTGATTCAAACCAGAAATTTTAGACTAGATCCTCAAGAAAAGAATGTATGCAAGTAATTTGTAAGTTTATTTTCAAATTTTAACCCTTTTAAATTTAACCAAACCATATGGAAACAAAAAAATTTGCGTCACGTCATTAATTTTCCTCAGAAAATTTAGCCTTTTCTTGTTAGAATTGCTACTACTAGTTCCCAGCTGGCTTGGAAATGCCTCGGGATTCCCCAGGAGGAACTAGGAGATGTGGCCAGGGAAAAGGATGTCTGGGTTACCCTCAGCCTGCTACCACCACAACCCGGTCCCGGATAAGCGGCAGTAAATGCATGGATGGATGGACTAGTTAAAATTACATTATGGATATGCTGGCTTCTAACTAGTCAAAACGCAACTGTTGATATCTAAAATTGCTATTACAGTTACTTATTAAATGTTAAAATGGTTTGCCATAGTTAGCCAACCCTGTGACATGCAATTGCCATTGTGGTGATACTTCTCCTATTAATGCTTCTGGTGTTTCCTTGAGCAAAGATAACATCACCCAAAGAAATGGACATGGTAACTAGCTAACCAAGTATATTTATGGCTCAGCAGCAAGCTTGAATAATTCTAGTCATAAATTTATCCTGCAAAGCTAGTCACAGAGCCACTAGATACGTATTTAATGTGCACCGCAGTGTTAGCTTTTTGTTACCAAAATAATTATTTGGGTTGGAAAGCAGCAACAGAATTCAATGAATCCAGTCCCATTTCAGAGAAAAATGTGCATAAAAAAAACATCCAAGTTTTAAATGGCAGCATAATTCAGACTGTGACAGGGATCATAACGTGAAAACCTCATGTACCTGTCCAGCATTACATATTTGGGCAAAATATGTGTTACATTTGACTTTTCGGGCCTATCAATACAAATCATTTCTTGCAAGACTCTCCCTTTTTCTGGTGGATATCTTTTTGAGATATTCATCAAGCGTATTTATTCGGCTTAACCCATATGATGGTAATGCACCTCACTCAGTATTAAATCTGTAGTACAGAACTTTTACATATAAATATTTGTTACGTTCTATCTAATGCCAAATAAGGCTATGCAATGACTAACTAATAAAACTCCCCTGCATTTTGTACTGCATATATTGCAGACATTGCCAAGCTGGTGTTTGTGGCAACTTTCTCAAACCTTAGTGATGTATTTTATGTTAACTGCACTTCAAAGTTTCTCCTGGAATTGTATAGTTAAAATTATAACATAATTAATTACCTTGCCTGATGACTCCATGACTCTAACAAAGTTTTTTCTTTTACTCTTTTTTTACTTTTACCTTTTCTTTGGACTTGAAGATAGGAAGGCATTGCACTGAGCAACTCGGAGGTGTATATTTGGTGGAAGCAATTAATTTACTGCCACCAGAGAGAGACAAATCATACCAAACTGCAAAGTTCCATTCTGCAGGTTTAATTTTTTGTGACATTTCAAACTTCTCTTGAGATTTCTGATGGAAACATCACCACAAATCAATGCAGGCTTTCAGTAGCATTTGTTAACTAAGGGAGCAGTAGGGAAACTTCATTTGTCAAACTTTTTTTTTTTTCCTGCAGTATTGATCTCTCTCTGAGGTCCAGAGGCGCATTCTGTGTGTGGTTTGTGTATGTGTTGAGATGCAGTTGAGACCTAATCCTCCACTGTGTGTTGCAAAGTCCAATTAAAAGGGAATCTGTAATAAGAGCAAGTGCAGCACTTTCAGTTCCACAGACTCCCTCCTGTCTGACTTACCACCTTATTGCTCTTCTGTTCACTTGTTCACCACGAAATTCACTAAGACATGAAACACCAAGACATTATCTCACCAAAAAAAACAAAACAAAAAAAACAGTTCCAATTAGTGTAAAACCCTTAGACCTCAGTGACCAAAGTAAAGAGTCTGGAAAATAAATAGGCAGATGGACTGAAAGCCTTCCACATTTAGCTGTGTGTGTGTGTGTGTGTGTGTGCGTGTGTGTGTGTGTGTGTGAGCCATGAATTGTGTGCAGCCAGGTCTTTATGTTGCCTTGGCAATAGAAAGGGTGTAATTATGAAAGTACTGTTGGATGGATAATTCATAACATGAATGAGATGCAGTTCCCAGAAAAGTGCTTGCAGTGATGAGTGCTTGAATGAAGGCAGCTTTAATACATGATACAGAGCCAGGCCTCTCAGTACTGCAATTGCTTTCCATACCCAAGGAAGATGCAATTACAGCAACTAACCTAATCAGGCTTTTAATAATACTCTTGTTTATGAATGCTCAGTGTGTTCTGTATTAGATTTTTTTTTCCCCAACAATTTTTCAAGAAGTCTGCAGATCACTGCTGTGATCTATTATAGTATGTAAATACAGATGATAAAATATTTGTTTATATGTCTTTGCATGTTGCTGCATGCACTCAAGTGGCGGAATGGAGGATGAATTTCAGTGAGGCATGAGGCTTAAACCCTGTTCACACAGGACTGGTATTACATAGGGACAAGAGTTCCTGATACTTTACCTGTTAGTGTTTCAGTAAAAATTGGATATCAGTCAGTCCAACTTACTCCTGATACGATGGGGGGTGTGACTTTCATTCAACAGCTTCATGGGTGTCAGTCATTAAAACATGCAAGCATGCAAGTAGCCGGTCCATATCGACATTTGATGAAATCAACAAATGCAATTATGTTAGATCAAGATTTTACAATTCTTTACTTCCCCATTAAGCTAGGCAAAACCTTAGATTCCAAGACTGCCTCCAATCGTCATGACAGGAGGAAGATAAAAATTGTGCATCTATTAACAAGAAAAAAACTATGGCTCAAGTTCAGTTAGGCCATCTCCTTCATCACCAGAGTATGATAGAGGTGTGCACTGATACTTTTTGCTTTACAAATTATGAACTAGGGTTGGGCGATATGTCATAATCGGCCACCCTCAGGCCAACAACTGTCAATTGCCGATATATTCTCCCCCTTTCTTGGAAGGAGTTGGTCAAAACTTTTGATTAGCAACTTGAGCTTCCTGGGTGGAAATATTTTTAGAAACCATTCCAGATCTATACAATAAAGTCAGGGCTGATTTAAGTAAAGAGCTGGAGGCAGCGGACTTCATCGCGCTGACTACAGGCATGTGGTCAACTACCAACATGGTCCCCTATAAGAGTGTCACAGCACACTATGTCACTGAAAGTTGGGAACTGCAAGCGAAATGTCTAGAAACAACATATGTTCCCGAAGACCACACAGCCGTGGTGCTAGCCAAAGAGCTGCGAGAGTGCACTCAAGAATGGAGAATCACGGAGAAAAAGGTGTCATGTGTCTCTACAGACAATGGAGTCAACATTGTTAATGCCAACAGGAACCTCGACTGACCATGGCTTAATTGTTTTGGACATAACCTTAATGTGGACGTGAATAATTCCCTTAACAAAGAGAAAGCAAACATCGACCAAGCCTTTGGTGTATGACATTCTATCAATGGCATATTTGCACACAGCCGGCAGAGCTGGCACAGCTGGCAACTGGAACTCTGCGAGGCTCAAGAGGAATTTGACCTACCACAAAATTCCCTGATAACGGTAAGCCCATGCCATGCCTATAGAACTAAGAAATAACATAATTAAAATAAGCATATTTTGTTCCACCTAATTGGTTTTATTTGACACCTTAAACCCCATCAATTTCTCTTTTCTTTTTTCCCTTTATTGATATAAATTTAGGCTTTATGGAAGATTTGTTTAATTTGTCAAAATTGGTTTATTGGTTTATTATTTGTGTCAAATTTGATCTATGGGCAATGTGGGCAATGTGTTGAAATTTATGGGATTTTTTTTCAAAATGAAATATATTCAGAATTTGTCAAATTTGTTCAAATTTTGAAATTTGAATTTTTTTTCTCTAAAAATTGTGTGAAATGTGTTTAAAATTTTTGTCAAAATTGTAAAAAGCCACCAAAGCCACCAACAACCTGCTGGACTCAAACAAGTTAAACATAGGTCAGTGGTTCTCAAACGTTATCGCTCGTGAACCCTTAAAATGAAGCGATGTCTGCTCGCGACCCCCCCTCACAAGCTGCGTATGCAGAGCGGTGATCAGCCCGACTGGAGAACAGCTCCATTTTCAGGTTGTTTAATTTATTAACTTGACAAAGGAGGCTTCAAATTTTAAAATTACTCAGTATTTCACAGGAAAACAATCAAAAAATGGTGAAAAGATATGTAAAAATAAACCTGATAATACTTTTGTGTAGTGTTTTCTTGCGATCCCCCCAGAATCATCTCACAGCCCCCAGGGGATCCCGACCCCCAGTTCGAGAACTGACAAAGGTTATCAGCTTGCATTTTTAATAATGTTATTAGGCCCACAACTCAAGTTTGTATATTAGCCTATAGCCTATTTCATGTAGGCCTATTTAACAACAACCTGTGTGTATGTGTGTTTGTGTGTGTGTGTGTGCGTGCGCTTGTTGTACGTTTGTTTTAAGGACTGTACAATTCGCTGGGGATGCAAACAGAAAATGGTGCAGCCGGTCTTCGAACAAGCCCAGCCATTAAAAGGGTTTTTGCTGTGGGCAAGAGCATTCTTTCCCCAACTTGGCCTGGGAAGATGTCAGTGTCCCCGAGGCAGTGAATGCAGATTAGAGGCCACTCACGGATTTTACTGATATTTTGTCACCAAAAAGAAAAAGAAGATGCCAACGCGACGAGGGTCATTAAAGAGGAAGTTTTGGCGCAGCTAGATAAAAAATATGACAATGGCAAAAACCATGCAACTGATGCCCACAGCAACTTCGCTCGACCGTTGTTAGAAGGGAGACCATGTAACCCCCGCCCAGCTTGACAACAAAACTAAACTCCAGGTTGAGAGAGAAAAGTTCTGGTCAAATAAAAGAGCTGGCCATGTTACCACTGCTGTGCGTATTCAGGTGGAAGATGAGAATGAGGAGGGAGAGGAGGAAGCATCTCAACTGCCAGTGAAGAAGTCTAAATCACTGGGTGGCCTCTTGGGGAGAGTGAAGACTCCAATTAGCCGCTCCCCGAAGCAGAGGGCAGAGACAGAGATGGACATTTATCTCAGTGAAGAAGTCATTGACGGTGAAGACGATCCACTGACTTGGTGGAAAGCGCACAAAAAGTGCTTTCCTCAAACGTTGAGCATGGCATGGAAATATCTGCATACTAGTCACAAGCACGCTGTCAGAAAGGGCGTTTAGCACGGCTTGTAACATTGTTACCTACCTGCAGACTTTGCTTAAGACAGATACGGTAAATATGCTCATTTTCCTTTCAAAGAATCTGTAAGCCTTAAAGGTAACACAATTTGTTTATTTTTTGCACAGGGATAGCCTACCATTTCTTTAGATTTATTTTTATTTGCACTTTATTTTTACATTATTATTTGTTCATTGCTCTTTAAGTAATAAGCTGAAGGGCGTTTTTAGCCATGGTGTGGTACTATCATTTTGCACTTTATTTTTCCTTTGTTTTATTGTTATTTATTTAAGCAATACAAGACGCTATACTTTTTGATTTTAGAACAGCTTAATGGTGTTTTTAGCCATGGCCCAAATGGCATTATCATTATTTTGCACTTTATTTGTGCATTGTTCTTTCTTCATATTTATTTCAGCAATAAGCCCACGAGAGGCTATACTTTGTGATTTTAAGATCAGCTTAAGGATGTTTTTAACCCTGGCCAAAATGGCATTATTATTTTGCACTTTATTTGTCCATTGTTCTTTGAACTTAATAGTTCTTTATGTAAGGAATAGCCTATGTTATGATAGGCTGTAGCCTATATTATTGTTGTTATATTAGGCCTATTATTATTGTCATTGTTATTATATGTGTTATTATTATTATTATTATTATCATCATCATTATGTGTGATTGTTGTGGACCAAATATTTGTTATGTTTGAATAAATTTACCTTCACCTTATCTTTTGACATCCCCGGTCTTTAATGTGAAAATCAAATTTTTGGCTACTGAAACATTACAGCCTATAGGCTACTCTTTTTCAGTTAAAATAAATCACCTTGAGATCTTTGATAAGCAAGAAGCCACAAAGGCAGGCTAAAGGCAAAACAGCTGTCCGACAAGATTTGAAAATGAGTCTGATGGCGTCAGATGAGGGACACCTCCACTTGCAGCCTCCAAATGAAGAAACAGGTGGGGATAACATAATTATGCTATTAAATGCAGCACATAGTTTTTGGTCTGGTTCTGAAATATGAATCATGAATTGGCTTTGCTTTTCAGCACCAATCTATCAGACAGCAACTACTAAAGATGGCTTTAATTGTCATTTAGTCACTGCAGTCACTGCCCTGTTTTGTGAAAGACTCATTGGAAATCAGTGCAACAAGAACATGCATGGCCAACTCTAACTGCAAGTTCCTATTTGCGCATGGACACTTTGAATTGCACTTTACAGGTTATTTATGAGTTGAACTCTCGAGGAGGCAGATTTAAATTAGCAAAATAAAAGGCCAAAAATTGTGCAGAAATCATCCAAAAAGAAATCAGTGAATTGGCAATTGCCGATATATTCATCCAATCGCCCAACCCTATTACAAACATGCCAGATTCACATGAGATTAAAATCACCAAAGATCTCCCCAGTCTTACTATAAATCCAGGAATCTCTCAGTATGTGTGTATGAATGTATCCTGTCCTTCGAATATCTCGACAGCCGTTCGTCCGATCGACTTCACACTTGGCGGCTGTATCACTGAGGCCCCGAGGCATTGCAGTGTTAAGATGTTTGGATCTGCGGTTCCGTAGAAAACTGTGAAAACCCGGTCAAGCCAGCCGCCGCTTGATGCACATCTATCCGCGCTGTTACGGTACCAGTGCTTGGAGTCACATTTCAGCACTCCTTTCTTTCTGTGCCGCTACCTTGACGCTTCACTCCACTACAATTATTAGGAACTACAATTATTTTGTCCTTATGGGAAAGGGTACATAATAAGTTACTTCAATGTTTCACATAGTGCTGTTGATGATTAAACAATCTTAAAAAATTAATTAACTTAATTCGGTAATAGTCCAAAATAATATTCTGAAATTATTCCTACTGTCAAGCTTAATAGCAACAAAATTAGTGGACAACTTTTACTGAAATAATCCACAAATACAATTTGTACAGTAATTACAGTTACAATCCGATAGACTTCAAACTTGGCAGGTGTAGGGCTACGGGTACGCAAGGAAGTGCAGTGTTGAGTGTGAAGGTGTTTGGATGAGCAGTTCTCGCGAAAGCTACAAGCAGCAATATCAGAGGCCAAGCAATCGGCCCATTCCAAACAAGCACTTTTTCTACGGGCGCTGCACTTGTCGTTATTAATCACTCAACATCCAGAGGTAATGTCAATGCCATGCAACAAGGGCATGTAAAATAAAAAAAAAATCATGCAAAAAGGAATGTGTGTGTGTGCTTGTGTTTTGTGACAAACTATGTGTATGGTACTGCTCTGCTCTGCTATGCTGTCCATGAGGAAAGGCCTGCAGACGGTGATTGATTGCTTCAATCGGGGCGCTCCAGACAATCTCCATTAGGGCTCTACGTGAGGAGACTATGCTCAGCCCTCGGGGAGACAGCGCCCAGCATCACGCCAGCTTCGCCCTACCTGCCTCTGTCACAGCCATCTGTAAACATTCGTCAAGCAAGAGGCTGGGAGGGTGGCCGTCCACGACTGCTGGTGCTGAACCCTCAGCTGTTAATTTGAGAGCCAGGCACCGATCGCCAACATCAACACCCTCCCTCTGATTCTCTGCCTGCTTTGCCTCACTGCCTCCATTCCTCTCCCCCCTCTCAGCTCTCCTCCGATGCTCCTCACCCTGGCATCAACTCCTCCCACACTGCCCTCAAGACCAACAGCTCTAGCCTGCAGCTATTTCCATTATCCAACACTGTCACTTTTTTTTTTTTTTTTTGGCATTTCTGCTTCACTCGACAGTGACAGTAGAGATAGACAGGAAACGCGGGAGAGAGAGGGGGGATGACATGCAGCAAAGGGCCCGGGTCGGAATCAAACCCGCACTGCCATGGCAGCCATACATGGCACACACTCCACACAGTGATCCTCTGGAGCATCCACACTGTCGCTTTAATTGGGGATAATGTGAGTTTTGAGCAACAACTTTGTAAAAGAAAGGTGACTGCTTCATACAGAACAAAATGTTGCATAGTTTGCTTCCCTTCAACCTTTTGAAGACCCTTACTAATTTGATAAAAAACAAATTAGTAAATAAAAATAACTGGTTGTTTTAAGACCCGGAGTGAGTTCTATAAACAAAAGTCTTTAGTCCAAATTTTAGTCGGATCTGCTATTGGAATGGTCAGGTTATGACGGTGGCAAGCCTGCTTGATTTAAGAGCATGTGTGCGAATAAAACATATTACAAAATTCAGCCCAGGCTGTCTCTATTGTTTTTATTTTTTTTTTTAACAAAAACGATAACAACAGTAATGACAATAATAGTGGTCACAGCGCTGGTCCAATGTCTGTGAAAAAAAATCATGTGATCCACTCGTTACCTGGGTACCGCTGGCTGAGCTCAAAGCAGGCCAGACAACCCAACAGTAGCCTAACTGGCTGCAGCAGAGCTGAGCGGCCCTATACACACACTCACTACACAAGCTGCGTAGGTCCCCGCAAATTACACAAGGGCCGCAACCCCCCCTTCATGTCCAGCGGGTGTCAATGTTTACAACTTTGATGAGAGGATGAAGCAAAACTATCCCTCTGGTCACGAAAAGAGAAAAAAAGACATCAAGGTTGATGTCAGCAAATAACAGTAACACTAAGCTGGTCTAGCTTGCAGTGCGCCTCTCTCTAGTCTGTCTGTCTCGCTAACCTAGCTGGGCAGTGCATCTCTTGGTCTGTCTCTGCCTTGTTTGCTTGTTCTGTGACTTTGTGCCTGACAAAAGTGAGGGTGAAATACAACTATTTATTGCATTTGATAAATGCCAACGGACAACAGTGTTTATAAAGTGCAGCTCAGAAAAGATAACCGCGTCGCGCATGAACATGCGTTCATATGCGTGTGCACGAAATGACACTTGTGCTTTCCAGCAGCAGCCTCTGTGGGGAGCAGTCCAGACAATACACGGGCCTGATGGCACTCCTCAAGGGCACACATCATTTTAAAACAAGACTATAATTATCTGGTCTCTCAGTCAAGGTTTAGTTACAACTCTGGATTAATGCAGGATGGAAAGGAATGGATTGACAAGACGGATAGCTGCAGCCATAGTCACTAGACTTCTGTTTACATTGTATAGCCAAAGCTAACTATATGATATTGTGAGGACTGCACTCATTGCAAGGCAACAGAGCCAAAGCTCAGTGATATACTTTATTTTCTACATTTTATATTTTCTACAATTTCTTATTTATATTAATATTCACTCATCTTACAATTGTATAGAAAATATTCTACTCAAATTGTTTGTTTATACCTCATTCTGTGGCGTATGGGTCTACTTATTCTTAGACCAACAGATGGAGCAAACTGCTCTAAAGGAGGGAGACTGTAGTAGGAGCAATGGTGTCTGGTGTGACTGTGTGACCATGCAAAGAGTCAGGCAGGAGGGCCACTTAGCAGAATTATGCTTAGGGCCCCAGAGAGGTCAGGACCGGCTCTGGACCTGCTTACAAAAGATGCTGGACTACTGATATCCCTTGTGTCTAAACGGACTTAGCAGACTTTTTTGTTGTTGTTGTTGTTGTTGTTTAGAACTAAGAAGAACTACTTCACTATAGACATGTTCTGTAATAAAGTTCACACCATTTATAAAGTTTAAACTCTCAGTAATTACATAATTAAATACAGTTTGAAGAAGAAACAATTAAAAATCTAGTATACCTTTTGTATTCAAATGAATTAAATCATCTTGCTTGTAAACGTCTCCGTGTATCCCTTTATTAAACCTGCAGTGCAGAACTTTTGTCTCCCCCTTCTGGCAGTGAGAGTAATTACACAAACACTGTCAAATCATGTTGATGACGTATGTCTACAGGCAGCTCGGCTCCACCCCCTATCCCCCGTAGCGCTCTCTTCAAATCTTCCCGTGCAAATAACACCAGAGGAGAAAAAACATCAAGTGATGGAGTCGTCAGATGAGGTAATTATCTATGCCAGAAATGCTAATTTTCCGCCACAGAGAAGTGTACTTCCAGCAAAACGGTGTTTTTGGAAGGTTGTTGTAAACTAAAGGCTAATTACCTACCAATTTATTACTGACATGTGAGTGTATACCTTTGATATTCAGTGCCACTGCTGGACAGTGATGGGGGAGGGGAAGGTCACCCCCGGTCATCATGGGAGTTGATACAAATGGATACTTGGTGTATCTTTCGTAGCTGTGACAAAAAGGAAGACAGTTGTAATTATGTATCCACCGGTGAGAGACCCAGTGTGGGGTATGTCGTGTCAGGCAGGGTAAACTTGATTTTTAGCTGGTGCAGGGTTGGAGTTGGGGCTGCTGAGTAATCAGAGAGACTTAACAGTTACCTATTTTTTCAAAACAGTTTTGAAAAACCTGAACAGCAGTAGCTTGCTAACGTTACATTAAACTAATAGCCCCGGAAATTCGCAGGCTGGTGTTCAGAAATAGTTACACAAATACAAAGACATTTGCATAGTTCCAAGACAATAATCCATTTTTTAGGTAAACAGCCACATAGCCTACTACAAATATTTTAAAAATACGCTACCGACCTGTCCAACACCAGCAACGCCACATCCATGTCTGCCCTCAGTCCCTTCTCTTCTTTTAGCGCTCTCCAACGAGGAAAAGCTTCACCATCCTTGTATGTTATCCTTGTTTGTCCCTGCCATCGATCATTTCCATTTTTTTTTCTTTTACTCCTTCCTCTGAACGCCGTGTTAATTCTTTATATGGAGCGTCAGAAACATTTCTTGGTTGCTTCTTTGGTTTCTCCACCATAGCCTCTGCCATACTACTATGTTGTAGCCTAACTGTTACTCCATTGCTATGGTTGCTCTCCTCCTCAGCTCTGACCAAAAATCCAATCATTGCTGGCTGATGTAAAATGCTTCACCACTGTGTATTGAAAGAAAATTTCAAGGTATAAAAAGGTATCTTATAAGAATCATAAATGTTATTGTATTTTTTTCTTTTTCTTTTGTTATTTAATCAGGATGTCTCTTTTTCAAGGGAGACCTGACCAAGATAGCACACCATTACAGAGTTACAAAGGAAGGAATGTTAAAAGCACAAGAATCAGAGTGACAGATACGATATAGGCCTACACTATATAGCAGTAAGAGCCAGCTTAAGAAAAGCAGTTGCACTCTTCAGTTACACAACCTGTTAACTGGACTTCAAATTCAGCTAAAGAGACAAGAACATCCAACTGCAGGGTGTTCTCAAGGTTATTCCATGACCAAAGAGCACAATAAGAGATGGCTCTTCTACCAAGTTCAGAGCAGATCCAAGGTATCTGATACAGCAGCCATCCAGAGGAATGCAACAAAGAAGAAGTTTGGGTTTGT